>JAWZTD010055699.1:0-10213 GCA_035221335.1 Echites panduratus | reverse complement strand
TTCTATCCATACCACTATTCTAGTTGTAATTCTTTTTTATAATTTATTTTTTATTTGATCCTAAAATTATTCCAAGCGTGATTAATTAAAATAATTTTCTTTTCTATTCATCTTTTCTTTGGTAAAGATTTGTATGTGTAATTATCTTTTGTATAATTTTTTCTTAATTTAAATAAAATTCACTCAATAAAATTAAATAAAAACTCAAATTGACGAAAAAAAATATAAGTAAAACATAGGGGAGAAAATGATAAATAAAAATTAAGTTAAAATTACGGGGGAATTGAATAAAAGTGAATTATGGAGGAAAGTTGAAGAGAAAAATAAAATTAAAAATAAACAAACCAATATCCATGGAGAGGGCTGTAACTGAAAAAGCAAGAATTATGGACCTCATTTTTCTTTTGAAGTCAAAATTCTAATCTGTTGGCATGCCACTGGGGTCACTTTCATCGTCAGTCACAACTAGTCATGAAGTAAGTCAACCTTTATTTTCTTTTCTGCATGAAAAATGGATCACTAGTATTACAAATAATATGAATGAGTTATCAATCATCTTGCACCTCTGTGTTAGGAAATAGGAAGCTAGATATAATGTTCTAGAAAGAATACGTTTTAAGCAAAAACCTAATATAAGAAATAAATTCCAAAAAATAATAAAAAAAAATTATGAACCTCCGAGTTCCTCCAATGCCATATACAACAAATAGTCTCATGAAATAATGAATTCAGGACTTCCAATTAAATTCTACCCAATCTTAAGGAAAATTTTGTAGAATTTTAGATTACATTGTAAAAAAGACTTGACGATACGGAAAATTATCAAAAAAAAAATTTGAACAAAATATTAAAACCATTTCAAAAATTTCTGTCTCTGCAAAAAAAAAAAAATGTAGGGATTGTTTTTCTTATGTAAAATAGGATTATGATTCCTCTCCCACTTTGTTAGAGGTATCAAAAATGATTTGCCTCGTCCCAACCCCATAATTTGAAGGGTTGGGATGAGAATTTTGGTAGCCACAATTTGATAGAGAGTGTTTTTGGCCCAATCCTTTGGGGTCGAGGATTAAGGAGAGTTTTGGTGGAACCCGGTCCAGCCAATCCATAGGGATAGAATTTTCATATTCAATATATATTATATTGGAATTGTCGTCGGCATAACAAGATTGAAGTAATAATTTAAACTAAATAACAAAATTATCATTAAAGAATCGAAAGAGACTATAGAGTGAAAATAGAGAGAATTTTATTAATCTTTCAGTGAAACAATAAATGAATTCTAACTCTTCAGCATAATGGTATATTTGTATAATTCTGGAGTACATATTAGTAAGAAGAGAAAGGGTGGAATCATTAGATAAATCCTATCACTAATTAGAAATATGATCTATCTTCTATAATGGTAGAGTATCTCTATCTATCTTAATATCATATTATCACTTTGGTGTCGGATAAACATCCACTATATTGATTTCATAACAATTTATCTATTGTTATTTAGTTTCTTATGATTGGTTTTCACCTTTTTTTTAAAAAAAAAAATTCTCACCTTGGACTGGCCTCGTCCAGCCCAGCCCAGCCCTCGATCCTCAAAGGACTAGGTTGGCTTAGATTTTTGCAAGCCACGTAAGGAAATAGATCCGAAATTCACAAAGAAAATTAGATCTAAAATCTGATTTTTAGAGAAAAAAAATTTATACACAAAAGAGAAATGATACCTTTAGATTGAAGATTGTAGATCGATCTTCACTTTCTTTGTATTTGGATAGCAATCTACAATGCTTAAAATCTTCCAATCTATTCCCTAAAATCAAAGTTTGGGTGAACAAATTAGGAATAGTGAAGAAGAAATGTTGTCTTGAGAGAGAGTGGAGGATAGGGTTTCATAGACCAAAATATTTTGATTAACCATAATTGCTAGTTATAATAGGATATATATCTAGGATGTCTATATACATAAATATATATATATATATATATATATATGTATATAGACATCCTAGAATAACCTAATTAGGGTATTGGCTACTATGAGCTAAAATTAATCCATTGTAAGAAACTCATTTATTTATTTTTAGTCCAAGTATAATTAATCTTGTGGACCAAAGTTCAAATTAATTATAAGACCAATAAAAATAAATACTCCTAACTTATTTTATTTACACTCAACTATAATTAATCTTATGGATTTAAATCCAAATTAATTATAAGACCAAATAAAATAAATCATTTAATTTTATTCAAACTTAAATAATTAATTCCAATGATTATACAATTCTTAATTAATTATTAAAGCTACTTAAAACAAAATCAATTCTTATTTTAGAATGATACAAAATCATTCATAAACAATAGGGTTAGATTAGGAACCTTAAGACACAATGTTCTTGGCTCCATAAAATGACCAAAATACCCTTGCTACATAATAACAATATACTTAGTCATTTTAAACTTCTTTTATTATCACCATAAGAATATGATGTACTCCAAGAAGCATTGCTATAAAAACAGAAAGGTTGTTGAGATAAATCTCAACCCTTGTCTTTGACCTACAGGTGTATTGACACATTTGCCCATTCTATGTAACACCCACTATTAAGCCTAGGTCTGATGTACTATCACTTTACTCAATAGCATCTACCATCCTTTTGTATCTTGTTCAATTTGTTAAGTTCACATGAATATTCACGGAAAGAATGTTTAGTACCATACTGAATAGTACTACCAAGGCCTTGGGTTCAGTGAACTAACTTGAACAATCCACAAGGGGGATATTAACCCATCTCATAAATGAGATGGCATAGAGACTCTTTTGTATAGGTATGTCTTAACTAACTAAATCAATATACCTAACACAAAAAACTATTGGTCTCATATATAAGAAACCTCACCCATGTCATATTAAGGTACAAAGACCTAGCTTCATCAGACCACCAAGCCATAATCATGTCATAGGGACGTCTCAAAGCAGTAGCAATAGTGATACTAGTTCTCTTTTCTTCGATAGTACATTTAGAGTACAATCACTATGTGGCCCAATTCTACACATAAAAAATATACTAACACAAATAGCCTAGGAACGCTATCTAATGACTAACGGAATGCCTAATTCCATTAACCGATCAAGAACAATTTCTTATAATTTAAACTTCTGGCGATCCATATCTTACTGTGTTGAACGTCCCAACAGATATATCACCTATTTAAATCAAATTGGACCTTATTGTATGAAATAAAAATAAGAATTAAAAATAATTCAAATAAAATCTCAATTAAATTAATAATTACAGAAAATTTTTAGTCTTTTTGGGCATAAATCTCAACAGACTCCCACTTGTACAAATAAGCCTAACTATAATATTCTAACTCCCATAGCATCTAGATGTCTTTTGAAGACCCTCTCTACTAAAGGTTTAGTAAAAAGATCTGCTAGATTATGCTTTGAAGGAATTTGTTCTACCACTATCTCCTTCTTTTGAATGAAGTCCGAGATCAAGTGATACTTCCTCTCTATGTGTTTGCCTTTCTGGGGTTTCTCGGCTCCTTACACTATGCAACTACAGCACTGTTATCACAGCACAACATCATTAGCTTGTCAATATTTGGTGTGACTTCTAGTTCTGTTAGGAACTTTCTGAGCCACACAACCTCTTTGGACGCTTCCAAAGCTACTATGTACTCTGCTTCCATAGTAGAATCAGCAATGTAAGATTGCTTGATACTTCTCCATGAAACTGTAGCTCCAAACAAGGTGAAGACATATCCAGAAGTAGATTTTCTTTCATCCCTATCAGCCTAGAAATCAGAGTCCGTATAACCAATTGGAATTAAATCATCAGCACTGTAAATCAACATGTAATCTCTAGTACTTTTAAGATACTTGAAGATATGCTTTACCATTTACCAATGCACATTCCCTGGGTGTGACTGATATCTGCTAACCATGCCTACTGCAAAACAAATATCTGGCCTAGTACATAGCATGAGATACATTAAACTACCAACGGTCGAAGCATAAGGTATTCTACTCATTCTATAATTTCTTCTTGTGTCGTGGGACACCGAGAAGAAGAAAAATGTAACCCACGCCTAAAAGTAAGTAAACTTATTTTACATAGGTCCATCTTGTACTTGACCAACATATGGTCAATATATGAAGCTTGGGATAAGCCTAATATTCTTTGCTTCCTATCTTTGAGGAGCTTTATGCCAAGAACACAACTGGCTTCTCCCATGTCTTTCATGCTAAATTGACTAGATAGCCAAACTTTTACAGTCGATAACACTCCCACATCATTTCCAAAGAGTAGGATATCATCAACGTAAAGAACAAGGAATGTCACATCATTATTATCCAGTCTTTTATAAACACAAGGTTCATCAACATTTTGAATGAATCCATAAAACTTAATGATTTCATCAAATCGTATGTTCCATGACCTCGAAGCTTGCTTAAGCCCATAAATGGACTTCTTAAGCTTGCAAATCATGTTCTCTTGGCCATTTGCAACAAAACCGTCTGGCTGTATCATATAAATACATTTGTTAAGATAGCCATTTAAAAAGGGCAGTCTTAACATCCATTTGCCATATCTCGTAGTTGTAATGACAAGCGATGGCTAAAAGGATATGGATTGATTTAAGCATGGCTACTGGTGAAAAGGTTTCCTCATAATCGATTCTCTCTTTCTGAGTATAACCCTTACCAACCAACCTTGCTTTGAAGGTTTCTACCTCCCCATCAAATCCATCTTTTTCTCTTGAATACCCATTTGCACCCAATGGGTTTTATCCCTTCAATTGTTGGTACAAGATCCCAGATTTCATTTGAGTACATAGACTCAATTTCTAATTTCATTGCTTGATGCCAATGATTTGCATCAATATCAGTAATAGCTTCATTGTAACTTGTGGGATCCAACTCCTGATGATATGAAATAAGCCAAAAAGCCAAAAAGTCTCAAGAATCTAGTCCATCTTTTTGGCATTCTAGTCCGCTGATTCTTGAGACTGTAGTTGTGTCACATTTCTTACTATCGTTGGTTCTATTGAAGAGTTAAAAATAGAATCATTCTCTCCAAATTCCACTTTATTAGAACTCTTGGTACTTATTCTTTGGTCATCTTCCAAGTATCTAGCATTAGTACTAATGAACACTTTATGCTCTTGAGGATGATAAAAATAAACACCTCTTGTTCCTTTTGGATACCCAACAAAGTAGCATAATTTTAATCTTGGTTCTAGCTTACTTCCTGTAGACAATACGTATGCTGAGCAACCCCATATCTTGAGGTGTTTTAGACTGGATTTTCGTCCAGTCCACATCTCATAGGGAGTCTTAGGTACTAACTTGGAAGGCACCAAGTTCAAAATATATGTTGTTGTTTCTAAGGCATATCCCCAAAAAGAAATGGGAAGAGACGCATGAGACATCATTTTTCCGACCATGTCTCATAATGTCCTA
This sequence comes from Echites panduratus, assembly GCA_035221335.1. Taxonomy (NCBI): domain Eukaryota; kingdom Viridiplantae; phylum Streptophyta; class Magnoliopsida; order Gentianales; family Apocynaceae; genus Echites; species Echites panduratus. The sequence continues at coordinate 4,749 of JAWZTD010055699.1, read as the reverse complement.
TTTCTTCTTTCAGCTACACCATTTTGCTGGGGTGTCCCTGGTGTAGTTAATTGAGAAATAATACCATGATGTACTAAGTAATCCTTGAATTCACAAAGAAGATACTCTCCACCACGATCTAACCTCAACGTCTTGATTTTCTTACATGTTTGACTATCCGCTTTAGCCTTAAACTCTTGCGCCTCATCAAGTAACCATAACCAAAACGTGAGTGATCATCAGTAAATGTAATGAAGTACTCGTATCCACCTCTATCTGATGTACTCATTGGACCACAAACATCAGTATGGATTAGATTCAATACTTCCTTAGCCCTTTCAGCTTTCTGGTTAAATGGCATTTTGGTCATTTTTCCCATTAAGCAGGATTCACATGTAGGCCAATCTTCCAAATCTAATGAGCTTAAAGACTCATCTTGGATAAGCCTTTGAATCCGATTAGCATTAATATGTCTAACCTCAAGTGCAAGAAGTATAAATCATTATTAGATGAAGTCTTTCTTTTCCCTTGTTCCAATTGTTCAACATTATTTACTTCATAAGTAATTGGATTTAAATGAAATAAATTATCATATGAACTTCCAGAACAAATAAGCATTCCATTTTTACTGATAGTGCAACCAGAATGGAAAGAAACTGTATAACCATTTTTAATTAAAACTGAAACAGAAATTAAATCCCGTTTAAAGTTTTCGACATAGAGTACATCATTTAAAATAAAAAATTTATCATTAGCAAAATAAAGTTGAATATTTCCCACCGCTTCGGCCCATACTTCTCTCCATTGCCGACAAGCAATCCATACTCCCCTTTGTTTAGTCTCCTTGTCATTCTAAGCCCCCTTAAAGAGTTACAGATATGGTTAGTGGCTCCTGAATCAACTATCCAAGTAGAAATAGATCCAACCATCATAATAGACTCAAGATAGAGAGCAATACCTGTTGAATTACGAGCTAAGAACTTAGGGCAACTAGCTTTCCAGTGACCCTTCTTGCCACAAGAGAAGCACTTCCTTTTAGGCTTAGTATTGAGCTTCTTCTTCTGAGCAAATGTTTGGGCCTTAGAATGACCCTGTGGCTTGTTCTTCTTTTTCTTAAACTTCTTAGACTTAGGCCTAAGTTCAGAAGAAGAACTGCGAGTAAAGAGAGCACTAGAACTCGGCTTCATGATTTTCTCATCAGCCTGTAGTTCATTCATCAGCTCAGAAAGAGTGTAAGCAAGCTTATTTATGTTGTAGTTGAACTTGAACTGAGCAAATGAACTTAGCAGTGATTCAAAAATCATATGGTTCTTAATCTTCCAGTCAAAATCTGTCCCAAGAGCCCCATGTACATGTCACAACTTTGTACTGGGTAATGTGTATAAACATTAACCAAAATAGTTAATGTACATGTCGCAACTTTCATTTTTATACATGAAAGTTAGTTAATGTTCATACAAATTACCCAAACTCTTTTTGCTCTCTCCTCTCTCTAAATTAACTTAGAGCGTCGGAGGAAGGAATTTCCTTTCGGTTCCTTTTCCTTTTTGTGGAGCTGCAGTAGTGAACAGCGAAAACATCAATTATATAATAATAAAATGAATCAAAGAGATATTTTAGCTACATCTTCCACGGAAAACATTGGAACATGCAACTTATTAGGCCCAACTTTCAGCCCAAGAATTTACCAACACCAAAAAGTTCTCAGGCCCGCTGTCCATGTACAGATGTACCCGTCTCTTCCTTTCTTTCTCCCCTTTTTCTTTTAATTTTTTTTTCTTCTTTTTCTTTTCCCCGTGAAAAAATCCTTTACAAGGAGACCTATCAACATATATATATATATATATATACATATATATATATTTATATACATAAGGTAGCCATACAACTAATAGATCTTCCTTATGATTGCATTGGGTATCTACTTGGTTAGTTGGCTCGGCTCGTACAACGAGTTTTTTTTCTTCTTTTTTGCTTTTTCTTTTTTTTTTTTAAAATCCTTAACCATTATTTATAAATAAGAATAAGATCCAACTTATAAAAGTATCGATAAGATCCATTAAAGTGTCCCCTGAGGGAAAGGTCTTGATCAACTTCATAAAATCAGATATGAAAAAATTTTAAACATCACAGAACTCAGAAAGTAAATACCTTAACCACGACCCTTGTTTCAAAAAGCATTTTTAGAACTTCAACATCTTTATTGATATAATAAGGTCTTTGGTTGTGATGGAGGATAGAAAACCAAACAAATGAATTTGTGAAAAATTTACTCCTAATATATCTATTCATGAGTCATTTAAACTCCCTTCTTTTTTTTTCTTTTTCTTTTTTTGTTAATTATAAGTGTTTATTGATAGTTTAATGGATATTTTACATACAAATTAACTCATTCATTTCCTAAAACATTTTTCGTTCTCTTCCTTAATGTTCTTTTCTATATAGATACATTTTATTGGAAAAAGAAACTTTACGTCTTAATCTTGACAAAATCACGATAATAACTTCTCTATAATGTTTTAATTAAAATATTGACGTGTCCAGCCAGATAAACTTGACCAAAATTTCTAAAGAAAGGTAAAAAAAAAAGTTGAATACCTAAATTTTTTTAATAATTTAGAAACTAAATTCATCAATTAAAATAAATATTTTAACTGCCTATCCCAACAATTTTAAAATTTGAAATTCTAGAAGTCAAGAGCATTATCCTTATCTACCATATCTTTCCAGTATAGCTTCATCTGCCTATTTCAAGATTCCATTATTAGAATAATTCAATAGAAACGGAGAATTGAACGGACAGTCCTGTAAATTGACATGAATTAAAGAACTATATTTTTGACTTCTTTCTTATTATCTTATTACTTCAGAGAAAGCTAAGTGATTCTCATTGTGAAGACAAGAATAAAATGTTGTCTGTTTTTCCATTTACTTTCCCGTCTGAACCTATGCCCATTGGATTTAATGAGAATTATTGCACCTACGAGGCTAAGAATAAGACACTTTAGTTTATTTTTCTTTAGAACTTCGTAATTTTATTTTTTATTACTAATAATACAAAAAAGAAATTTTAAAAAAAGAATTGCAAAGATCAAGAAAAAATTGAAAGATAATTTTTCTGAATTTCTGTAATTATGAAATAGTTGGAAGAGATCTATATTTATAAAGTAGAACTGAATAAGACTTTTATGATAAAATTATTTGCATCGTGTAGTCATAAATTATTAAAAATAACTATTATGAATTGACATGTATTTATTAAAGGATATCAATATTTCAAAATATGTGACTTTTTATTTAAGTAACTTTTGTTTACTTTGTACTCAATATGTGATCAAATGATTAGAAAGTACAATCTGCATATTACATTTCTTGGATTCAACTCAATTTTGTTGTAAATTCTATTATTTGTGAGTTTGTAGTTACTAGATACCATTTTAAAAAATACTTTTGTTTACTTTATTCATTGGACATAAATAAAAAAAAATCTTTATTTTGTTAATTGAATATAAATAAAACTTTTTTATTTTTTTTGAAAGATTAGTAATAATGGTACTTTATCTTGCGGTCACCACAAAATTATAATATCAGATTTTTTTTTTTTTTCATAAGATAGGTATCTCTATTAATAATCTTAATTTAAAACTCTTTCAACATGACATTGTAAATATAAAATAAATGCATATTCTTGTATTACTATTAACAATTTGTTCTCCAATTATCATAGATTATTGAATTTATTATTGAGTTAAAAATAAAAACAACTAGAATTCAAAATTGCATGACTTTATTGTAAGAAAGAAAACAAAAACGAAGGGCGTAGCAAACAAGTTGCTGACGTTTGGATTTGGAGAAGGAAGGAAGAAGACTTTGATCTGCCGGCCCTGCCCTCATGTGGGTCAACATATCCGGCCACAGCAAAAATCCGAAAGAGATTGAGTGGGCCATTGTTAATTCTTGACCTTGACAAATTGCGTTATTCTTATTTCTTACTCTTTAATAGGCGAATCCTCCCTTTTGGACGAACACTTACTTATGTAGGAGAACATTTTGACCAGATATACAGTGGTCTAAATGCCCAACTGATACCATTGACTCGGGTATTCATACTTTGGTTTGGTTTAGTTGATTTGAAAATTCTGAAATCAAAACTAATTTTGTATTATGTTTGATTTTGGATTGGTTCTTTTTTATTAGTTTTACTTTACTTTACTTTAATAAATGGTGCAAATCCAAATATATGAACGAAAAAATCAAATACATATCAATTTGAGTAGTAGAATAATATAAAATCAATATAACACAAATTAATTTGAACCATATAATTTTAATAGATTTTTTTTTCTACTAAACATTTTAAGAATAAAAATTATATTAACTATTGAATTGATAGGTTATAAAAGGTAAAAAAGCAATAGTAACAAAGTTAAAGATTAAAGGATACAAAAATGTTGTAAAAACCAGGAAATTAAGTTACGAGAAGGGTTGAGATTTCTATCCTACAATTTGTGTTACACTCCTTATTACATTAATAATAAAAAAAGTGATAATTGTTTCTTAATTATTTTACACTATATATTTTATAAACTAAACTTTAACAAGATAAAATAAATCTTGAAAGCACTTGATCTTTTAAAGTTGTTTTCTTGTTAAGTAAAAATACAACATATTTTTTCATTTTGATTTTGATTTCAATGTGATTATGTTTGTAAATGCAAACTTCTAAAATCAAATCAATTCTTCATTTATAATTTTTGAAAACCAAATCAG
>JAWZTD010055679.1:0-10214 GCA_035221335.1 Echites panduratus | reverse complement strand
TTATAGTCCAAAACATTACCAAATCCTAGTAGGACATTATTTGTAGTAACTAATTAAAACAAATAAAACCTAACTAAATCATAATAGGACTCTTTTAAAGTAACTGACTAAAACAATTAAAAATCTATACGAAATAGGAAAATGAAATAAAATTAGATTAGAAACAAATTGTCCAACTTGAGTTGTTCTCTAATTTGAGTGTTCAACCCCTTCAACTATTATCATATTCCAAAGCTTCTTATCTTCATAGAATTCTTCAAGTTTTGATCTTTGTAGTAATTCTTTAAAATCAAAGAGTTCTTCTTTGTACTGAATAAATGATATTAAAGCTTTCCTTATCTTAGAAGCTCTTACCCTTGTCATAGGTCTATTTAGTAATCTTGGAGCTTGATCTCCATCAGCTTGCAGCAATTATATGTAAATGTGCATAAGACTCGACACAAGAGGATATTGATATGATTCAAATTTTTAGATTTATGATCTTCGATCTCACCATTTCATTGATTAGAGTGTGTTCCTAAAAGGACAAAAAAGTCACAATTTTCTACGAGAACCGAACCTCCGACCTCCAGATCATTTAGTCATACCCTGAATGCATATTTTTTAGATATTAATTTGACTTACTCCTTGAATTATCCTTCGGGACAACATGGTCAGTTATCAGCTTATGCATCTTGGATCGGGGCGATGTTGGTGATGATACTACAGATGAAGATCTACTCGATTGACGTTAGTATCAGATGAAGTTTCAGAATCAATTGATTTATGTTTTTATTAAGGATTTGTTAATATTTATGTACAATTCCTGATGAATGAAAAGATTATAGTGTGTTAGATGACTGTTATACTGTTAATTACTGAATGTAGACTTAAAAAATTGAGGTATAGATCTCGAACAAAATATAACCATCTGGGAAATATGCATTTCAAAAATAATAATAATTGCGTTAGTTTTAGAAAAGACCCTAAGTTTTAAAAGAATAAAACTATAAAACAACCAAACTTGTCAATTTTTTTCAATTTGATTATTGAACTATAAAATCAGTCAATCTAACCATTATACTTTTTATTTTAATACATTTTAATCGGCATAAATATCAATATGACCATTGAAATTATATTACTTTTCCAATTTGACCATTCAACTTTTAAACATGTCAATTTGACCTTTTAACTTTATAAGATTTATAATTTAGTCATTTAACTTTGTCTGATTTTTTTAATTTAGTCGTTTAACATTATAAATTTTGTCAATTTTACCATTCAATTTTGTGAAAATTATAATGGTCAAATTGATAAATTTTCAAAGTCAAGTGATCAAATTGACATGTTTGAAAGTTGAATGGTGAAATCAAAAAAATGTACAAATTCAGTGGTCATATTAATACTTATGACTATTTTAATCACTCTATGATTCGTTGATAGAATAACAGTGATAAATATAATCAATCTTCGTTAATAATATTACATGACTTTACATATCACTAAAATTTTCCTTTTTGATTAAATTAAATGTAAAATTTATTTCATGTCATTTAAATTATGTGTCAATAAAAAATAAGATAAAAGAAGAAATTAATAAATTGACAAAGATTTTCTCAGTAAATATGAAAAATTTTGATGATATGTAAAGATATATGACATTATCATTAAAGAATGATTCCATTCATGATTATTATTTAATCAAACTACTGTAGAATAGCATAATTTTCTAAAAATACAAAATATAATATCTAAATTGTTCAACAATGAGAGAAATAATTTTTAAATTGAATAGTTTTATAGTTCAATGGTTAAATTGAAAAAAAAAATTTTAACAAATTTGGTAGTTGCGTCATTAGTTAAGCCAAAATTAAACTTAGTGTGGTAAGGTTAATTAAATTTTTTATAATTTTTTAATAAACAAGTTAGGGATGATAATTTGGTTAATTAAATGGAATCCAATTTATTTATAAATGGATTATGAATAAATATACATATATATATATCCATGGATATCAGTTTATTTTTATCCACATTTATGTTTACCATAAAATTTTCTCTTCTTCCTTTTTATTTCTTGTTTTTCCTCCTGATTTCAACTTTTTTTTTTCATTTTTCTTCCCCCCCCCCCTTAATTTTTATTTTTTTTTCTAATCGTTGTTTTTATTTTATTTTCTAATTAGTTTCAATCTTTTATTTCATTAAAGTGAAGTTATTTGACTAAAGAAAACTGATACTAAAAGATAAAATACACACAGGTCAACACCTATATAAATATTCCAATACAAGTTTTGTGATTGAAGGGCATTGCCAGTGATGGCGGGTCGTTTCCAAAAGTAAAAAATGATCCACAATTTGTGATTCACATTCAATTGAAAACCTAGCAAACGGGAGGGGCTAGATTGAGAAAAGAAGAAAAAAATACCCGCTGCATCAAAGGTTGCTAAATGATCTGAGAGTAAGTTTGTATAATGCAGATCATGGATTTAACTTTCTTCAAGTACCTAAAATTATACTCAAACTAAGATAGGTATCTATCTATTTTTTTCTTCTACCAAGTACTCAAACAAATAAATATCTAAATAACTTATGACTTAAATTTGTCAAGATATTTAATCAACAAAATAAATAAAATAACAGGTATCAATCATTACTTTGAACATAACTTTAGCTAGCAAATAAGCGATTCCCTCATAAAAAACTTAATTGTTGTATAAAGGCAAGAACATACTAACTTGATTAGCAACATGTCCGAATGGACTCGAAAGTATTAAATTAGAAGTACCAAAGTTGTATAAAGTCAATATTGTCAAAATTGGGTTTTGTTAAACCCTTCATTTTTGTTTTTATATATTCTCTTCATCCCTAATTATAGATTATTTGTAGTCATTTTATAAGTATTAAAGGAAATGTATTTTTCTTTTCCCCCAAGCCCAATCGTCCTTATGGGAGAAGATTGTTAAGAATGAAAGAGAAAAAAATATTTTATAGAAGTAGAAAATGAGGGACAGAGAGAAAGCAGGGGAAAATATTAAAAGAAATGGGTAGAGATTATAAAAAATAAAATAAAAAAGACCATAATAAAGGATAAAAAAAGAGATGACAAACCATTTGGAGAAATATTAATTTATTTGTGTTTCATAATATAAAAGAGGTAATTTCTTCGCTGTACATTCTGATTTAGCTATCGTAAGAATATGTGGAAAAGAGCAAACTAAAATCCTCAGCTATGATCATGAAAAGGTTTTTGCCCGCTTGTTGACGTCACAGATTTTATGTGAGAACCTTAAACCACGAACGTCCGGAATGCAAGAAAAGTAACAGAAAGAGTTACTGTGAATTAGCTGGAAGGAAGATCCATATCCAAAAATACATATCCGACTTTCACTCACAAATCACAATAAGAGTATGGCCAACCGATCCTCCTCCAACGATGCAAATCTAATCTGCCCCTATAAGGCCATGCATGCGGAAGTACATCTACCTCCAGGATTTAGTCATAATCTAATTAGAGTCAAAATGTTAGAAAGAATTGCCTAGTCTTGCGTTACTAGCCATGAGTTTCGGGTAAGCCATCTGTATGAGAACCCCATTAATATCCCAGACCATTCAGTACAAGCAAAACTTCTCCATGTTCTTTATTATCTAATTAACAGATAAATAATTTCTGGAGAAAAAACCAAAAAAAAGGGAAAAAGATTTAAAATCACACCCAAAAAAAATATTGCTTCTTTTTTCTTTTGAAAAAAAAAAAGGAGTGTATTCTGATGTGATTTTGTTTCTTGAAGAAAGAAAAGGAGTTTTTCCGTGCTTGGAGAAAATAAAATTAATTAGAAGATAAAAATGGCAGGAGGGATCTATATCTCAGAAGGGGGAGGCACTCATGAAGGCAAAGTCACCGGTTTTGTTATTATAACATGTATCGTTGCTGCCACCGGTGGCCTCATTTTCGGATACGATATTGGAATATCAGGTACTTGATTTCAACAGCAACTGTTTTCTTTTCTTGATTTAATTAATTTGTGTTTTCTAAACTAATATAATTAATTATTTAATTAATTCAGGAGGAGTTACATCCATGGATGAATTCTTGATCAAGTTCTTTCCCGAGGTGTACGAAAAAGAGGAACACAGTGCTAGAGTGAATAACTATTGCACATTTGATAGTCACCTCTTACAACTCTTCACCTCTTCACTCTATCTAGCAGCATTGTTAGCTTCCTTTGGTGCTTCTGCAACAACGAGAGCTTTTGGCCGAAAGGTCTCCATGCTTACAGGAGGTTCTGTATTTCTTATTGGTGCCATCATCAATGGTGCTGCCGTCAATGTTGCAATGCTCATCATTGGTCGTTTATTGCTTGGAGTAGGCATTGGATATGCTAACCAGGTATGCTTAATTAATTTTCTACATTTTTTTTTTTTTTTTGAATTGATACACTTAACGCAACCCTCAAGCTTGTGAAACGGTAGTCAAACACATAATCTTGCTATGATACCATCATAAATTTCTATCCACTATCCTTTCAGAGAAGAGTATACATTTAACATTGATTTTTTTTTTTGGGGATCATGGCTGCAGGCAGTTCCAGTGTACCTCTCTGAAATGGCACCTCCCAAGCTAAGAGGAGCCCTGAACATTGGTTTTCAAATGGCCACAACAATTGGAATATTTGCTGCAAATATGGTAAACTATGGAACTGCAAAGATGAAGTCAAACGGATGGAGGGTATCTTTGGGTTTAGCAGCTGTCCCTGCAATTATAATGACCGTGGGATCTATATTCCTACCGGACACTCCCAATTCCCTCATCGAGAGAGGCCTAAAGGACGAGGCAAGACTGACGCTGCAGAAAATCCGCGGCACCAGCAATGTTGAGGAAGAGTTCAATGATCTTTTGGAAGCAAGTGAGGCTTCTAAGAATGTGAAGGCACCCTGGAAGGACATCTTAAAACAAAAACATAGGCCTCAATTAGTTATCGTTTGCCTCATTCCATTCTTCCAACAGCTTACCGGTATCAATGTGATCATGTTTTATGCCCCGGTGCTCTTTAAGACCCTGGGCTTTGGCGATAATGCCTCCCTCATGAGTTCGGCTGTTTCCGGTCTCGTAAACGTTTTTGCCACCGTAGTTTCGATCGTTTGCGTTGACAGGTTCGGCAGAAGAGCATTGTTTCTTGAGGGTGGTACTCAAATGCTCATCTCCCAGGTAAAAATGAACACTATTTAGATATGGAACTCAAATGAATCAAAAAAATAGATCAAATTTTACGATTCAGGTCTTGACAGAGCACCCCTTTTTTTCTTCTTTCCTGCCAGGTTGCTCTTGGCATCGTGATCGGCTCTGTTTTTGGGGCATCAGGCCATGGAAGCTTTACCAAAGGGCAAGGGGATCTTGCAGTGGTGTTGATCTGTGTGTATGTAGCTGCATTTGCATGGTCTTGGGGACCATTGGGATGGCTGGTGCCAAGTGAAATCTTCCCTCTAGAGATCAGATCAATTGGACAATCCATTAATGTCTCGGTAAACATGTTGTTCACATTTCTCATTGGGCAGCTTTTCCTCACGATGTTGTGCCACTTGAAATTCGGCCTATTCTTCTTCTTTGCTGGATTCGTGTTTCTGATGACATTGTTCATATTCTTCTTCGTACCTGAGACGAAAAATGTCCCCATTGAAGAAATAAACAGGGTGTGGAAAGCACACTGGTTCTGGGGAAAATACATCCCTGATGATGCTGTGGGCCTTGGAAATCAACCAACCAAATCAGTGGACGTATAGTTCTCCATGATCACCATATTTCCAGATCTCAATTAATAATTTAAGAAAGGATTTTAAAGGTTGTTAGGAGATGTTAGTAATTGCATTTTCCCCTTTATACATCCTTAGTTCCTTACTATAAAGATGATGTAATGGCGAATTTCTTTGGCTTCCATTATCATATTCTGTATGCGTTGAAATGGAAATGCAATATGTCATGCTTTGGACCATGACACATGATTCAGATATACAAACAACAGTAAGTTTCGTAACTACCATGGTTATGCTTGAAGTATACACGAAACGAAACTATTCGCAAATAATTTACTCTTAAGTTCGATTTGAAGTCAAACATAACTCAGTTAAACAAATAAGCTAATCCAAATTTCATGTTTACTTAAATTCAAGAAATTTTTCTAGTCTAAATTAAATGAACTTTTAGGTGGATAGTCCCGGACCCTCTAGCAAAAAAAAAACAGGGCAATGATAATTCAACCACATGAAGTTCGAGTTTCAGTGAAACTAATGAATGTCTATTGATCACATACTGATTACATGTTGCATCAACATTTTCTAAAAAGGAATCAAAGCAAAAGGCAATGATAGAAATATTGCAACACGAATTTACAATCAGTTTACAGCTTTTAGATATACAATGAGAAAGGATGTAAGATTTCATGCTCCAAAAACAGAATTACAGAGCAAAGGGAGTGTGCACTTACAAACAGAATTCAAAAAGCTCATGCAATGGATACGGATTCAAGAAGCCCATCAATATACTTCTTAAGTTTCGCTTTTGTTATTGCACCTTCCCTCCTACTTTCTGGAACTTCTTTTCCATTCTTGAAGAGAATCAATGCAGGTAATCCGTACACTTTGTACTCATGGATCAGTTGAGGATTTGAATCGTGATCAACTTTGACAACTGTTAGTGTGTCTTCATACTCCTGAGGGGCAAAAATAGTAAAATTAGCATAGGGTAAGAAATACCCCTACATGCTGAAAAAACTAAATGGATAGCAAGAAGTCACTAATATTCAAACCTCCTATTATCCTAATGCTCAACAAAATCATGTCCAGTGATTTGTACATGCATACTACAGTTATTCTCAAGAAAACAGTAACTCAAGAAAATGATAGAAAAGTAGGCCTCATGCAATGAATACAGAGGCTAAGAGAAAAAAAAAAATTCATCAACTTTTACAAAAACTGAGCATTGAAAATACCTCAATCCTAAGAACACTTGATCATATAATGTGATTTCATAACAAGGTTGACCATGTAGAGATGCTTCTGCACATCAATATTTCTCAACCTTGTACAATTTAGCTTCTACTATCTGAAGGAAATAATAACTACTGCAATTCTTTTATAGCTTAGCTCTTAGAACCAGTTAAGTCAATAAAGAAAGACCTTAATGAATTTAAGAAAGCACAGTTTAACAAGCAAGGAAATATCTAATTAACACTACTTTTTCAGCTTCAAATCCCTTTATTGGAGGAAATTCATCTAATATTCGGTAAATCCAGTGTCTGTTTCTATCATTAGAGGATCCAAGAGAAGAGCAGAACTAGGAATGATAAGGAAAAAAGATGTATAGAAAAAACTGCCTATTGGCAGGAAAATGCCGACTAGGTTGCTTCTCTAAGTTCTGCTATAAATAAGGAAGATGTATAGAAATCATATGCTTGTTTCATCTCTATTTGGTGAAAACTCATGACGAATTTCCTTTTTCCCATAGGTCCTGGAATTTTCAATAATCAGTGTTTATCTACTGGGTTCCTTAGCTTTGCAAATATACAAGAGACTAATGAACCAAGACTAACCTGAGGTCATTCAGTCTTTCTACAGATAGTGGTGGACACCACCAATATGGTCATCTTCTATTTGAAAAGACAATAGTGCAGCAAAGGCCTTTTCCACAAGAGAGTAAAAAATTAAGGCTCTCAAGTCTTTTTTCATACAACTGATCTCAATTAAGGCCCTTAGAAACAAACTTTTCATATGACCAATGTATGTTAGTTAACCTAATAGAACTAGATGTGGAGATCAACGTGGGAAGACAGATTTATTAGGAGAAGAACCACGAGAAAGTAAATTTAACTTAACATCAATGCAGCTCTCTAACTCTTCGTAGATCTCTGACTACTTCCTTATGATCATAATACTAGAAAAGAAATTTTGCTTGCCTTGTCCTCATTCTACAGAAAATTGCTTTAACCAAAGCATGGTACTTAATAGGAAATAGAACAATACATAAGAAAAAAAGGGAAACAAGAGCATTCAATCTATAACTATAATCTGCAACAAAACCAAAAAATTGTTCAAACCAAACAAAAAATGTCGGTGTCATTTGGTCTTTAAATTGGAAACCAAAAGCAACAACACAGTAACCAAAATGTCAAAAGCTGAAATACATGTGAACACATTAACAATGTGTTATCTATAACCTAATTATCACTTAAGAAAATATTCAACACTCTATAGTTACTGACCATTGAAATGCGTACAACATGGTGATCATGAACATCAAATGAAAAATATTACTCACTCCATCTCAAGTTGAATGTGTCTTTCAAGTTTGAGTTATCCCAAAGTGAATATTTACATGAATAAACGAATTTTCCATTCAAATTTAAAATAAACTCCTTCCTTTAAGGGGGTATGAACCAGTAACAATTTCGTCCTAGATTAAGAAAGGACAAGATAGTAGCCAATACTTCTGATGAGCATTCAAGCCAATGCCAAATAAGTAGTATTTTAAGTGTTTGATACACTTTCTTGTATTGAATGTCTTTCATATAGCAGAATTTTAACTATGTTTTAGACTTAGATATATCATATTGCTAATTATTTGAATTAATGAATTGAGCTTTTATCTTGTTTCAGATTTTCCTTATATTTTTACACATTCTGGTATTTACAAAGAATAAGGATCATAACATTAGAATGCAAATGGAACTGGATGGTTTTACAGTTTGGATGGATTGGTTTGCTTTCAAATTCTGAGAGTAAAGTTAATAGCCCATCCAATATAATTCTTAAGAAAGGTAATAGCTCCTAGTACTTACAAATTCTGCAACAGCCTTTCCTTAAACTAAATTGCTGAATTTCATTGTTCATAAAAGTTTGTATAAACTTGTCAAATTTGACGCTCTTTTAATTGGTAGAAAATGAAAAATCTGCTGTCAAGCAGCAGTGAAAATTTTCTAGCAATTCCGTTTCTAAGCCCTTGCACCAGCATTTGCAAAAACTAATGAGACGTTAAAATAGCCAACTGGAATTTGTTATATAGGTTAATCGAAATAATGAAAATCATCTGCCATAAAATTTACACATTTTTGCATTCCGAAATTTAGTAGGGATGACATCAAATCAAAAATAACAACCACAATCACAATACAAATATCAGAAAAAAATACGAATATAACCTCATATATATATATATATATATATATATATATATATATAGAGAGAGAGAGAGAGAGAGAGATTACCAAAAACATAAAAAAATAAATAAACAAACCTGAGCAAGGGATACAATAGCCGGAGCTATCAAACGGCACGGGCCACACCATGTAGCGATGAACTCCACGAGAACCGGACGATCCGACTTCAACACAACCTCCGAGAACTCAGTTTCCTTTATCTCCCTTATAATACCACAGCTTATCTTCAACGCAGTCGGAGAAGCAAACAACGGAGATGACACCGTTTTGCACCTCTTTCCAACTGAAGTTAATCTTTGAATTTTTCTTCTTGAAAAGAGATGCAAATTCGAAAAAAACAAGGATGTCGCAGCAACTGCAGGAACCGAGGATAAAGCGGTCAAACTGTATTGGGAGGCAAATGAAGTTACTTCCATGGCAGGAGTTGAAGCTAGCTATTCCCAGGAAGCTGTCTCCCTCTAATTTTTTTTTTTTTTTGAAGGATACTTAAGTTCAGGAATGATTCTGAGCAGGTGACTTCTGTAGTTGGAGAATTTGGACAGTCAAAACAAAATTGATTTTTGGATGTGGCAGATCTTTTTTCTTCAAATTAATCTAGAATGTTCCTGATTCGGATATTTGATGAAGTGTCTAAGAAATTCGTGGCTATAATGATAGCATCATATCATACTCTCCAACCGGAGACTGTTCTTAGGCATGGAGTTAGAGAACAGATGTTTACACCACAAGAATCAATTTACACACACCCCACTTTAATGTTTGATTATTTAATGAAGATGAAAAAGTTTAAAATATCTTTTCACTTAAAAAAAAAAAAGGGGAAAATCAGATCTCAAAAATACTAAACACACATCCAAAGTTCATATATAAAAACACAGTGAAGGCAGGAGACTACTTATCGGTTGAAAATTTTTTCTAATCCACATTCAATTCAAGGTTGTTCTACAAGGGATTTTGAAGTCTAATGGAGTCTGAGAATGCATGCAAATGGCCAAATAACGATAGAATGGTAAGTTTTTATGGTAT
>JAWZTD010055659.1:0-10218 GCA_035221335.1 Echites panduratus | reverse complement strand
GACTTTTTATGAATAGAGTTTGAATATTTTGGTGAGAAGAGTGCTTAGTACTCACACTTAGCAAGATGAAGAAGATGAAGTTCAAAGGGAGAATCTATTTCACACAACATGTAGGATAAATGGCAATGTTTGCCTTTGAATTTTAAAGATAAATTATTTTGCTTTCTCAATCCTTCTAAAGTTAGGATCATAACTTTAATTGAATTGTATCTCCTAACACTTTTGGTGCCTCTTAGCCTAATTGTAACATATTGCAAGTAATGAAAAGGGTGGGAATCCTATAATGCCTAATTTTTATTGCAAATTGTTGTGAATTTGTTGTCGCGCAGTAGTCGTTACCATAATAATATTGAAGTAATAATGTAACTCAATAACAAATAAATATAAAGAACTATAGAGAGAGAATAGAGAGAATATTATTGATCTTTTGTGAGAGTACATAATGAATCAACGAATCGATGAATACAACTATTCAGCACAAGGCTATATATATAAGGTTCAAAGTTATATATCAACAAGGAGAGATAGGGAAGAACCAGAAGATAAATCCTATAACTAATTAAATACGTGATAGAACTCTATCATTTATCTTTTGGAATTTATCAAAACACTACCTCTTGGATGTCTGTTACATAAAAAGTATGCTTCATTAAAACCTTACTAAATAAATAAAAAAACCAGTGGGAAAAAACTCTAATGAAGGAAAAAGAGTACACTACTTTTTTGTCATGATTACTCCCCCTGATGAGATAATCCTTTGAGATTCTTTAACCGATGCATTCCAATTTTGTTTACCAATTTCTCAAATGTTGCTGTCGGTAATGTATTAGTGAATAAATCTTCCAGATTATCACACGATCGGATTTGATGCACATCGATATTACCACTTTTCTAGAATTCATGAGTGAAGAAAAACTTTGGTGAGATATGTTTTGTCCTATCTCCTTTAATATATCTTTCTTTTAATTGAGCTATACAAGCTGCATTATCTTCATACAAAGGAGTTGGAATTCTATTCCGAGAGAATAATCCACAATTTTCTTAGATATAATAGATCAAAGATCTCAACCACACACATTCTCGACTTGCCTCATGAAGACTAATAATAATCCTCGATCTATGGTGCCTTGGAGATATCTAAGGACATGCTTAAGACCATTCCAATGTTGTGTTGTAGGAGAAGAACTAAATCTTGCTAATAAATTCACAGAAAATGTTATATCAGATCTTATATTATTAGCAAGATACATCACTGCAGCAATTGCTAAAGATAAGGTACTTTAGGACTAAGTAGTTCTTCATCATCCTCTTGGGGTCGAAAAGGATCTTTACTCACATCTGGTGATCTGACAACCAATGCAGTACTCAATAGATGTGCTTTGCCAATGTAAAATTTTTTTAGGACTTTCGTCGTATTTGTCGATTGGTGAATAAAACTTTCATCTTCTAGATCTTCAATTTGTAGACCAAGACAAAACTTGGTTCTTCCAAAATCTTTTATCTTAAACTCTTGTTTCAAATAATTCACTTCATTTTGGAGCTCTTTCGAGTTCCAATGAGGTTGATATTATCAACATATATTGCGAGTATTACAAATCCTGAAGTAAATTTCTTAATAAAGATACATGGACATATTGGATTATTTTTGTATTATGCTTTCAATAAATTTTCACTAAGACTGTTATACCACATGCATCCAAACTGCTTTAAGTCATACAATGACTTTTGTAACTTAATGGAATAATCTCCACGACAACCAGATTTACATGCTATGGGCATGTTGAATCCTTCTGGGATATTCATATAAATGTCGTTATTTAGATTTCCATATAGATAAACAGTTACTACATCCATCAAACACATGTCAACATTTTCATTTACTACCAGACTCACAAGGTATCATAATGTGATTGTATCCAGTATAGGTGAATAGGCCTCATCATAATCAATTCCTAGTCTTTGTGAAAAGCATTATCCAACAAGTCGTGCCTTATATCTCACGACTTCATTATTCTCATTTCGCTTTTGTACAAATACCCATTTATAGCCAATGGACTTTATTCCTGTAGGTGTTTGGACTACAGGTCCAAAAACTTCAAGTTTCAAAAGCAAGTTTAATTCTGATTGAATAGTATCTTTCTATTTTGACCAATCATCTCTATGTCGACATTCTTCTACTGATGTTGGTTCAAGATCCTCATTATATTTCAGAACATCAAATGCTACATTGTAAGCAAATGAGTTATCCATAATCATTTCTATTCGATTCCAACTTCTGCCAGAAGTTATATACTTGATGGAAATTTTTGTATTATTTTGGATATTTTCATCAGATGTTGCTTGGTCCCTTTTGTCAAGTTCTTCAATATGATAGTTTTGATCATTTGATCCTCTTTTCTTTCAAGGATTTCTATCTTTCGACCAAGAGGTCGAAAACGCTTATGAAATGTTTTGGATTCAACAACTATAGGTGCTGGATTTTGCTCTTTTGGGACTTCAACAATAATAGGAGCATCTACAGCTGGTAGATGATGCGATTTTGTTACTCTTACGGAGTCAGCAAAGAAATCTGACAATTGATTTGCTCTCTTTTGTAAATAAATTATCTTTTGAACTTCAAGTTCACTCACCCTTGTACGTGGATCTAGATAATTCAGAGATGTTGTCCAAATAAGCTCGTTTTCTTTTGGTTTATTTTCTCCACATAATTTGGGGAACAATTGACTCATCAAAATGGCAATTAGCGAATCTTGTAGTAAATACATCTCCGGTCAAAGGTTCAAGATAAATTATTATAGAGGGAGAATCATATCTAACATATATCCCCAACCTTCTTTGGGGACCCATTTTAGTTCGTTGATTGGGAGATATAGGAACATACTGCACATCCAAAAATTCTCAAATGAGAGATATTTGGTTCGAAGATAAAAGCTAATTGCAAAAGAGAGAATTCATGATAACTTGATGGCCTAATAAGCACAAGTGATGCAACATGCAAAATTGCATAGCCCCAAACCGACATAGGGAGGTTTGTTCTCATTAAAAGTGGTCTAGCAATTAATTGTAATATCTAAATAAATGATTCAGCTAAATAATTTTTTTGAGTATGAACATGTGCTACAGGATGTTCAATAGTAATGCCAAATGATCTGCAATAAGCATCAAAGGCATGAGAACAATATTTAGCTACATTATCTAGACAGATCTTTTTAATAGGACAATCACGGAATTGCGCTCTTAGGTGAATTATTTGAGCAAGTAATCTCGCAAATGCCAGGTTGTGGGTTGATAATAAGCAAACATGTGACCATCGGGTCGATGCATCAATTAATACCATAAATTATTTAAATTGCTCACATGGTGGGTGAATTGGCCCACATAGATCACCATGAATCTGTTCTAGAAATGATTGGCATTCAGGTCCCACTTTTCTTAGGATGGGCCAATGACCAATTTTTCTTGAGAACAAGCAGCACATGAATACTTATTCAAAACCCTTTGACTTTTCAATGGGTGGCCATGTGTATTTTTAACTATTTTCCGAATCATAATTAATCCTGGGTGACCTAAACGGTCTTGCAAAATGCTAAATGTAACAGAATCAGTAAACTTCTGGTTTACTAAATGATGATTTCAATAGTATCAATTTTTTGCATAATATAGTCCGGAAGAAAAAGATGGTAATTTCTCTAAGATAGATTTCTTTTCGTAGACAATTTGAATAACATAGAGATACTCAAAATTATTCTACTCAATTTTTTCAACATGATATCCATTTCAGCATATATCCTTAAAACTCAATAAGTTTCTTCTAGATTTTGAAAAAAATAATGCCATATCAATGGCAATTATTGTGTCTCCAGGGAGTAAAATACTAGCTCTTCTGGAGCCTTCAATCCGTTTTGCACTACCATTTATGGTACAATTGTTTGTCTCTATCATATTCAAGCAAGAGAAATATTTCTAACTTTTAAGTATAGTGTGCATTGTTCCATTATCAAATAAGGTAAATATCCTCAATGGTACTTTTGGAGTCATAATTAGGAATAAAAGCCATCTTTTTTTTGGACACTTCCGTTACTGATCAAATTGTCGAGTGCTTTGCCGTACGACAGGTACAGGACCAATGACCTTGCATACTGTATCGATAGCATTTATCTCTATGATCTTCAGGATCTACTTCTTTCCCTTTTCCTTTCTCATTGTTTTTCAACCACTTCAGGTTATTTTTGTTGTTTTTGGTGCTTCATGTTTTATCCTGATCACCATAATTGTATGGATGATTTCTACCATTTCCGCATCCATGTCCACGACATTGACCATGACCACGACCTCTTCCAAGGTCATGAGGTTATGTTCTAACTGCATTCACTTTAGAGAGTGGAGTAGAACCTGTTGGTCGAGCTTCATGATTTTTCATCAACAAATCATTATTTTGCTAGGCCACAAGAAGGCAAGAAATTAATTCAAAATATTTCTTGAAACCCTTATCTCGATATTGTTGCTGCATTACAATATTCAAGGCATGGAAAGTAGAGAATGTTTTCTCTAACATATCAGTATCACTGATATTCTCTCAACATAATTTCAATTGAGAGGAAATTTTAAGCATTGTGGAATTATACTCATTTACAGATTCAAAATCTTGTAACGTAAGTGCATTCAATCATATCGTGCTTATGGTAGGATGACCATCTTCCGATGATCAAATCTTTTTTTTTATTTTAGATTCATCCACAAAACAAGTGGATCTCTCACGTTTTTGTGATGAAGATACATTATTGGCAAAAATTCCAATAATTTTCAAATAATCACCACTCATTCAAGGATGATATTATGACTATGGTTTCAGGTCAATAAAATAAAAAACAAAGGAGAAAGGTAGATGTAGATGGAAATCAATTGATATAATTTTTATCAACCCATGCCAAAAAAATTCACTTGTACCAAATTATTTACCTGTAACAAAAATTGGCCTTGCGTTCTCAATTTACATGTACCAAAACAAATTTACCAGTACCAAAAGCACAGTGCCTTCTCAGTTGCTTGGTAGATCATGGTGCTGATAACGTGTAGTGAATTTGTTAAAGTAGTCGTCGACATAACAATATTGAAGTAATAATGTAAACTAAAATACAAATATATGTAAAGAGCTATAGAGAGAAAATGGAGAGAATATTATTGATCTTTTGTGAGATTAAATAATGAATCAATGAATTGATGAATACAACTCTTCAACATAAGACTCTATTTATAGGGTTCAAAGGTACATATCAATAAGGAGAGACAGGGAGGAATCATAAGATAAATCCTATCACTAATTAAAGACGTGATAGAACTCTATCATTTATCTTCTGGAATGATAAGAGTATCTTTATCTTTCTTGATATTAGATTATCACTTTGATATCAGATAGGCATCCACTATATTTATTCCATAACACAAATGGTTTATACAATGACATTTTATAGAAAATTTTTTTTCTAATACTCAAAAAATGTAAGGAATAAATGCCCAAATTAATTAGTGCATTGGTTGTTGTTTCCTTTAATGAAAATCCAAAAAAAAAAAAAAAATGAAAGTACAATTTTGAACAAAGATATTATGTGTAGCTCAACTTAACTACCTTTTCATAATAATCTATTTATTAATTGAGTAAAGATTGAAAGTATAAAAATTAAAAATAGACAAATGGATCTCAGCCTACATTTGAACAAATAGATTTTTAATAAAAGATAAAAGAAATTTCAAAAAATTGTTATTTAATTAAAAAAATATAACTACATACAATGCATTTTTATATGGCGACCTCAAGACCGTCGTATTTAATCAAAATATATACGGCGGCTGATTGGACATCGTATATAATATAAAATACCACGACATAATGTATTTTGCTATGGACCATTGTATATAACTTTAGTTATATAAAACGACTTTGTTGTTGTCGTTTAAAACATATTATTCTCTACCCAACCTGTTGTTTATATTGTACAATATATAGCTGTCCTTCGTATGCAATGATGAGAATATACAGTCGCCGTTGGGCAGCCTTATATACAATTTTATGTTACAGCTAGTAGTAAAAAGTTACCATTTGGCCGTCATAAAAAATGTGTCTTGTATGAGTTTTTTTTGGTAGTGTCTATGACCCCACAAAGCATAATAGCACAAATGATTCCCAAACTTTCCCCTTACCTTCATAGAACAAAGAAAAGATATGCATTGCAAACGCAAGAAACAATTCAACAATTTAGTATATAAATAACCTCTTTCAAAGACATCAAACACATGTATAAAATTGAAAAACCTAAAGGGGGGTAAATTAGGTTCTTTAAATTTTTTTAAAATAAAATATTAAATCCCTTTTTGTAACTATTTTGGTTTGAGCAATTTATCAAACACTTGAAATGCAAAAAATGATATACAATGAAATTCAACAAGATAGGGCAATGAAAGCTCTAATCAAGCAAGAGACTTAAGATTTATAGTGGTTCAACTCACCCTTTTGAGTCTAGTCCACTACCTAAAATTTTCTACCTTAGTATTTCACCCAAATCCACTAATATCAATCAACAATACATCCAAAGGTTACAATCCCAAGTTTTACAAATAATCATAATGCAGGTTAATCCCTTCCAAAGATTTTGTGTCACAAAGACAACCTAGACAATCTAAACACAACTAATCAAATTATAAAGATTTGAAATGAGTACAAAGAACACTTTCCTTTTGGAGTGAGATGAATACAAGATGAGCCCTAAAGATCCTCTTTTGATGATTCTTGAAAAATGAATTTAACCTTGAAGATTTGTAAAATTTTTACTCTTGAATGTTTTGGTGTAGAGAGCTCAATATTTCAAGTGAAGGAAATGGCTTAAATGAGTTGGAGAAGAAGAAGAAGCAATGGTAAAAAATTTTATAGCTTAAAACTAATTTCACAAAGTTTGGATCTTGATTTCGTCAAACTTGATCGTCCAAACAAGGAAAAATCTGGGTCCAAAGTTTTTTCAGTAGTATTTTTTCCATTAGCGTTTTGGATCCAGATTTAGTTAGTTTGGATGGTCCAAACCTTTGCGGTCAAGGTTCAAAACACAGTTGACCAAAATCATTTGTATTTTTTATTTTTTAAGATATAATCAATTAAGACCAATCAAAAAACACTTTGATAAAATATTTTTGAAACATACTTATATGAAAACATTTTGAAAGTTTTAAAGAATATTTGATGAAAAAATATTTTTAGTGCAAGAATTATCATTAGAAAGATTTGGTACAAAAATTGGACTAAATAACCCAACCAACCTTTCTAAATTATTTCTTCAACCTTGAAGCCTTCAATCTCGCAAAGTTTTGAACTCTTGGACAACTTCACACTTGTAAGTATAATCTTTTTCATGAGGGACTTTGATGTAATCTAAAAACTTTCTAAAATAGATAAATTTGAAGCACTAATATTTAATTTGTTACCATCAAAATATAGTTAATTTAAAGCATATCAGGGCTTTCAATCTCCCCCTTTTTGATGATGACAAACCATCCAACAAATAAGCACAAATATACGTCAAACTAAGAGCATAAAAGAATATCATTCAAGTAAGCATTGCTCCCCCTCAATATTTTCCTAAGTTAAGGTAAAGTTCAACAATTAAAAAGCAACTTAACTAGCTAATGACCCAACCTACTTCCAAGCATCCGTCCTTCCATAATATATGTGAGGTATTGAAACATATAAGTTATTAAGCTCCTGCTCACTTATATAATAAATATTTTTAAAAACATTTTGGCACAATTTCCTCTATTTTTAGGTTTCAAACCTAAAAATATATAAACAAGTATTCAAGCAATTTATATAACACCCCAAGCACTTAATCCAATAATATAAGCAATTCTAAAACTGAGAGTGGACAATGTAATCTCCAAGCATATAATATAATCAGTAATTTAAGCCATTTAAGCAACAAAACCATAACAAGAACTTCAAGTAAAAAAAATAACAATAATGCACTCAGTAACAATACTTAAAAAACAGTAGATAGAAATTTTAGAATCATAATTATAATAGTAACAGAAGAAATGCCCTTTTTTGTTAACAGAAAAAGTGCCCCTTTTTGTTAAATTCAAGTTTTTCTCCCCCTTTTGTCATTATCAAAAGGAGTTTCAATCCTGCACATGGAACAATGAATCTCAATGATATTATTTTCAACATTTGACACTCGATGACCCAAACCGTCAACCTTGTCACTAAAAAGCCAAAGTGACTACTCTAACTTATCCTCAAACCGCTGCCAGAACTCCATAAGTTGCTCAGTAAGATTTGGTCGACGCTAGAGCTCAAAGCATTGGGAGGTTGAGTAATATTTGGATTTTCAGTTTCATTATCTTCTTCAATAGGGCCACCTCGATGAAGTGCCTCTAGAGTTGTATCAATTTCTGTAGCTGTATCGCTATCATTTCCTTTAGAATGTGCATCATGGACTGATTTTCTTTTTCGGTCAGAGATGATGGGGTAGTTTTGCTTCCAGTGGTCAGAGGAGACATCATATTTATACTTCAAAACTAAATCAAAGCAGCCAATGACCATTCAAACAAAAGTTAGTGAATTTATACAATCACGAATTTGTTTCCCACCAGTTAAGGGAATGTCAAACAAAGCGAATAGACTGGTCAATAACCTGGTATATGGCAAGCTACAAATCTTTCCTTCCATTTTACCAAAGTAAATAGATTTTCCTTTAAGAATCAAATAAAGCACATACATATGTACATGACTTACTGTGGTCAAGTGTCCATGGCATGGAATGATGATTTTACTGATAAGATAGTGAACGAATCGATGCTCAGCAGAATAAGAAGTGACAATATGCACATCCTTTGGTTGACAGCCACATAATCTAATAAAATCCCCTTCAAATTGAATTCAGAAGATTTTGAAGAATAGTTCATACTATACTCCAAAAATTCTCCACATGCTAACGCAGCTATTTTATTAATGATATTACTTGAAAAAAATAAGTCCATATAATTTACTCTTGAAGTCCATATTTCTTTTGTCTCATTTTTCTTCAAATTTGTATAAAATTCATAGACATACTCTTCAAAATATTCATCACTGATAGATAAGAGAGGCTTCCAACCAATGTTTTCAAAGGAACTTATCACAAAACCATTCTGTAATTTCAACTCCCTTCTTGAAATTATTGAACAATTCTTTAGCATCATTGTCAACAAATTATCCAGAAGTTCTTCGTGATTCTCTACTGTCAACAACTTTAACCATTTGTTTTCCCTTGATTCTTGTTCTGCACATTGCAATAAAGTATACTGCTGTTGCTGGTTGATATTCAAGTCACCACTGCCAGTGTCGATTGTCACTTCTTTAGATGAGAGGAGCAGTAAGTAGTTCACCTATCGTTGCTACCAATCATACCTCTTTATTTGCTTTCATCTACCATCTTACCCATTTCATGTTTGTCCAGCTTGGTGGATGTGCTTATAGGAGTGCCAATCACTTTAGCATCACTAATTTGCTTAATTTGGAGTCAAAGAAAGAAATTTAGTTCTCCCATCATGCTCATTTCGAATTCATCTTGCATAATAAGTGAGAAATCCTTGCACAAAGATTCATTAGTAGCAACAAATATAATATCATCAACATATATTTGAGTAAATAAGATATCATGAAGTTCATTTCTTTTGATAAGTAAAGTAATGTCCACTTTTTATCTTGAAAAACCTTTTTGAACAAGGAAACCACTTAATCTTGCATACCAAGCTCCGGGAGCTTGTTTAAGACCATAAAGAGCTTTTGAAAGTTTGAATACATAATTTGGAAATTGCTCATGTAAAAAACAATGGAGTTGCTCAACATAGACTTCTTCTTCAATAACAACATTTCAGAAAGCACTTTTAACATCCATTTGATAAAGTTTAAAACCTTTAAAGGAAGCAAAAGCCAATAACATACTAACAGACTCAAAGCGAGCAACAGGAGCAAAAGTTTCATCGTAGTCAATGCCCTCTTCTTGATTGAATCCTTGAGCAACTAAACTAGCTTTGTTTCTAATGACCTTCCCATCCTCATCTAATTTGTTCCAAAATACATACTTGGTACCAATTACAGGATGGTCATTAGGTCTAGGTATCAAATGCCATACTTGACTTCTTTCGAATTGGTTTAATTCATCTTGCATGGCATAATCCAAAAGGCATCACTAA
>JAWZTD010055650.1:0-10220 GCA_035221335.1 Echites panduratus | reverse complement strand
CATTTTCGAATTGTCTCCTCTTATTAAGGACAGAAAGATTACTCAAAAACAATTAAATTAATGATGTGATTCCTTTGTATTGAAGTTTCTCGTAGCCATGCATGGCTCAATCCCTAAGATTCTATAACATGGACAAGTTCCCCAGATTTTTAACAATTGATTCAAGTTTAGTTTAGATTGACCTAAGAATTATGATTATCCTCAACCAATCTAAGAGTTTATAGAAGACAATTCTACACCTAATCAAAGTGAAGAAAGCCTCAAAGAAGTTTCTTAAGAACCCTGGATTGTTGATAAAGAAAACCTAAGTAGATCTATTTGATCTTTCAAATTCTACTCTCAAAGAGAGTTGTTGTTTTTGATTAATTCATGGTTGATTGACGGGTTATAAAGATAAGGATGTATTTATAGTGTTTCATCCCTAATCTAACCAAATGAACTTTCATGGGTGTTAAAGATACAAAATACCCTTCAAAATATATTAAAACTAGACAAAAACTGAAGAAAAGTCAATAAAACATGATTTGGCTCGATATTGCACTGGCGCCCATGTCCGCATCGTTAGCCTTAGAAGATGGGATTTTGCATGGAGCAGCGCGTTGTGGTGAGCTAGCGTGCTTAGACAGACAACATCAATCATTTTTAAACAATCGTCGACTGTGTTGGACCATTTTTGATACCATTTCAATACTAATTGTTATTTCAAATTTTAAAGACTTCTCCCTCCATTTCCACAAGTTTTTATTATAAGATCCTCAACACAAAACTTGTGTATAAAATTCAAACACATTTCCACAAGCATTTTCATTTCCACGTGGGCTCACATAAGACTCCTTTACAATTTTGAAATCCATGAAAGTTGTAACCAGACTTAAAGAAGTACGTAACATGCTTAGACGATGAATCATTGTTTAGTTAAGTGGTATTTTGTGTCATTAATACCCAAGAACGTTTTTTATGTTAACTTAAGGATGAAACAGTATAGATACATATTATATAATCTAAACAACTCTTTTATCAGTGAAAAACAAATTTTCTCGTTCAGAGCAAAACATAGAAGATCATATTGATATTTTGGCAAGGGTTTCTTCATGAATTAACTAGGGTTCTTGAGAAACCGCTGTGAAGCTTTATTCACTTTGGTTTAGGGTGTAGAATTGTCTTTAAATTCATCAAATTGGTTAAGGTATTCCAATTCCAAGGTCAATCTAATCACTAAACTTCAATCAAGTGAATAAAATCTTGCGAACATATCTTTGTGATAGAATCTAAGGAATTGACCCATTGATATGATAAACTTTCAATTCCAAAGAATCACATCATTTTATCATATCTTAGGCTTTCATCAAGAGGTTTGACTACCCATTTATTTGCATTAATGTGTTTGTGTGCTAAGGTCATTTTTTTTTCTTTGAAATCTCATGATCTTCTGATTGTTTTTGTTTGTTCTCTTAAATGTATCCTACTCTATCTCTTGGGATCAAATTGTTGTGTAGATCTAGCCCAAGGCCAAAAACAAGGGCTAATTCAATTGTGTTTTGTGTTTGTGATTGCTTCCTCTATCTCTATACAAAAGAAAACAACAAAAAAAGAAAGATCAAAAAAAAGAAAACAGAGTATCAAAAAATTTCTGAAAAGAAGAACAAAAAAATTTGAAATTCATGTTGAATTGAAGAAATTAAGTTGAAATATTATCTGAATTGATGTTTGAGGAAGATTGTGATTGAAAATTAAAGTTGATTTGTGATGTGATTTAATGGAATTGAAGTTTCTCTTTGTCATGGCTCAATTCCCATCGAAAAGCAAGTTCCCAATATTTTCATCAAAACGTTTAGATTTAGTGATTAGATTGACCTAGGAATTGGATTACCATAATCAATCTAATTGAACTTAATGAAAATTCAACACCCTAAATCGAAGTGGAAAAAGTCTCAAAGTAGTTTCTCAAGAACCCTAACTTGTTCACGAAAAAATTCAAGTCATTCTTTACCAATATGGGCATTCAAGTATCCAAAAATAGGGAATAAGCTAAGCTCATATTATCAAGTCTAGAGTGGTAATAGTTGCAACAGTACTGCGTAACTTCTTCTACGGAGTTCCTGAAATGAGAGAAAAGAGATGAACAACTTCCTTTATTCCCCATTTGTATTCCTGAAATTACAGTAAAAGTTGAACCAGGAAAAGAAGATTGATTACTTTTCTAACAGTTTATTGTGTGTGCCACACATGATATAGATTTATTCTATATAAATTTTACTTGATGTGTTCAAAAAATGCATGAAATTATAGAGGGTTAGCTTCTTTTAGAACTTTTTGAAGAATCTAAAACACGTGTTGGGTGAATATCCCTATTTTCTTCTTTTGTCTTTCGTCTTTCTTCCTTATTTTCTCTTTAATTAAGCTGGGGTTAGCTTCTTTCACAGCCTTCATATATTTCCTACATCAGGTTGTTCAATACATATTTGCTAATAAGTAGGTTCCTACTTACAAATGTGAACCTTGAATATTTACCATGTAACTTTGTTTTATTCCATTTAGTTGGTAGGTAAAAAATAAAGTTATTTTAGTCATTTCAATATCCTATAACAAGGCATATCTTCAAAACATTTTAGAAACTGATGTGTCATAAATTTTAGTTCTCAGTTAACATATGTCTATCGACAAGTTTTAAGACCTTCAAGGCCACTAGCAAATTGATTCAGGACGACCCAGTGAAAATTAATGGAAAAAACAGCAAAAGATCATATAAAACATGCTCTGAAAACTTAAAAATGAAAGCAGGTTCACTTAAATCTTAATTAATAAAAGAAGCAAGTAGCATGCTTAGACATTCTCTATTATCAAGAATTGGAAAATTAAAGACTCCCACTCAAGAGTGAGGTTTACCAGCACAATGGAGCTGAGATGTCTTAATCTTCACGCATTCATCAAGCATATACAGATATATATTATATATATATTTAAGTGCATTCCAAGGGAAAAACAAACAAATGGAACCTCTCACCGACAGGGGGAAAAAAGACATTTTTTATTTGTCTCCTCTTACTAAGGATAAAAGGATTACTCAAAAACAATTAAATTAATGATGTGATTCCTTTGAATTCAAGTTTCTCATACCCATGCATGGCTCAATCCCTAAGATTCTATAACATGGACAAGTTCCCAATATTTTTATCAATTGATTCAAGTTTAGTTTAGATTGACCTTGGAATTATGATCATCCTCAACCAATCTAGCTAAGAGTTTAGAAGACAATTCTACACATTAAATCAAAGTGAAGAAAGCCTCAAAAAAGTTTCTTAACAACCCTAGATCGTTGATAAAGAAAACCTCACAAGTAGATCAATTTGATCTTTCAAGTTTTACTCTCAAAGAGAGTTGTTGTTTTTGATTAAGTCTTAGTTGTTTGACGAGTTATAAAGATAAGGATGTATTTATAGTGTTATATCCCTAATCTAACCAAGAGAATGTTCTTGGGTGTTAAAGACACAAAATACATTTCAAAATATATTAAAACTAGATGAAAACTCAATAAAACATGGTTTGACTCGATATTGCACTGGCGCCCATGGCCACATCGGTTAGCCTCAGAAGATGGGCTTTTGCAAGGAGCGATGCTGTGTGGTGCGCGGGCTTGCTTAGACAAACGACATCAATCATTTTCAAACAATCATCGATTGTGTTGGACCGTTTTCAAACCATTTTTATACTAATTGTTATTTCAAATTTTTAAAGACTTCTCCCACCATTTCCACAAGTTTTTATTATAGGATCCTTGGCACAAAACTTGTGTATAAAATTCAAACACATTTTCACAAACATTTTCATTTTCACATGGGCTCACATGAGACTCCTTTACAATTTTGAAATGCATGAAACTTGTAACGAGACTTAAAGAAGTACATGACATGCTTACTTTAGACGATGAATCATTATAATAAGGTCCAAGGAAGGAATGAAGTTTATGAAGATCACCATTTCAAGTTTGAAGAAGGCATAAAGACATTGAAGTTCAACAAAGAAGAACAAATTGTTCATGATGCTTTATTTGAAGAAACTATGCTTGAGAATGGTTTTGATTCAAGGAAGTATTTTAATGTCATAAAGGATCAAGACTTTAACAATGTTAAAGTCGGATTCTATGTCTTAGAACATGATCATAAAAGTCTTGGAAGAGTAATTTAAGAAGTATTGAAGAAAATTTAAAGCTATGGAAATGAAATAGAGGAGAAAGACTGCAAAATGGAAGGTGTCAGGTGCCTGATTGAAGATGGCATCATGTTCCTAAATTCCAGAGGCATCCCGATGCAATGTCCGGTGCTGCATCTGGTGCCTGACCCTTCTTGTCTGACGTGGCTAGTATTTCTGCCAGCCTAATGTGTTTCTCGAATTGACTTAGTTTTGGCTTGTAAATTTGTTTAGTTAATGGGTGGGTATTTTGTATCATTAATACCCAAGAACGTTTAATAGGTTAAATTAAGGATGAAACACTATAAATACATATTTATTATGTAATCTAAACAACTCTTTTATCAGTGAAAAACAAATTTTCTCTTTGGGAGCAAAACATGAAAGATCATATTGATCTTTTGGTAAGGGTTTCTTCATGAATTAAATAGGGATCTTGAGAAACTGCTTTGAGGCTTTAGTCACTTTGGTTTAGGGTATAGAATTGTCTTTAAATTCATCAAATTGGTTAAGGTGTTCCAGTTCCAAGGTCAATCTATTTACTTAACTTCAATCAAGTGAATAAAATCTTGCGAACTTATCTTTGTGATAGAATCTAAGGAATTAACCCATTTATATGAGAAACTTTCAATTTCAAAGAATCACATCATTTTATCAGATCTTAGGCTTTCATCAAGAGGTTTGACTATCCATTTATTTTCATTAATGTGTTTGTGTGCTAAGGTCATGTTTTTTCTTTGAAATCTCATGATCTTCTGATTGTTTTTGTTTGTTCTCTTAAATGTATCCTACTTTATCTCTTGGGATCAAATTGTTGTGTAGATCTAGCCCATGGCCAAAAACAAGGACTAATTCAAATGTGTTTGGTGTTTGTGATTGCTTCTTCTATCTCTATACAAAAGAAAACTACAAAAAAAAAAAAAAAACAGAGATCAAATAAAAGAAAAACAAAGTATCAAAAAAATTTTGAAAATAAGAGGAAAAAATTTGAAATTCATGTTGAATTGAAGAAATTAAGTTGAAATCTTATCTGAATTGATGTTTGAGGAAGATTGTGATCAAAGTTGATTTCTGATGTGATTCAATGGAATTGAAGTTTCTCATTGACATGGCTCAATTCTTTAGATTCATCATAAAGCAAGTTCCCAAGATTTTAATCAAAATGTTCAAGTTTAGTGATTAGATTGACTTACGAATTGGATTACCATAACCAATCTGATTGAATTTAAAGAAAATTCAACACCCTAAATCAAAGTGGAAAAAGTCTCAAAGTAGTTTCTCAAGAACCCTAACTTGTTCATGAAGAAACCCTACTTTTGATCTTCACAATTTTCTCTAAAAAGAGGAATGATGTTTTTGGATTGAAAGTTCATTATGATGAGTACAAATTAAGGAGTATTTATAGTAGAAACACATCCTAAACCCTAATTGAGATTCAACATGAAAGGTTTGTCACAGACAATGCGGCGTCCAAGCTAAGTCATGCCTCACAGAGATCTCATGGAAGTCATTGTGCTAGAACATTTACTAGAGAGAATGGTAAATGTCTTGGAGAGTCTAACAGGAAGAAGAGACTATACTTCTACACGAATGATGGAGATCAAGCTCCAAGATTGCCAAATGGACCTATTACAAGGGCAACAACTTCGAAGATGAGGAAAGTTTCGATATCATTCATTCAACGAAAAGAAGAGCACTTTGATTCTGAAGAGTTACAACAAAGATCAAAGTTTGAAGAGTTCCTTGAAGATAAAAGCTTTGGAATATGATGATAATTAAAGGGGTTTGAAAGCTCAAATTTATGTCAATAAGTT
This sequence comes from Echites panduratus, assembly GCA_035221335.1. Lineage (NCBI taxonomy): Eukaryota > Viridiplantae > Streptophyta > Magnoliopsida > Gentianales > Apocynaceae > Echites > Echites panduratus. The sequence goes on along the minus strand of JAWZTD010055650.1, from coordinate 4,218 downwards.
GCAAGAACGATGCTTGAAGAAACTAAGATGGAATAGCATGAAAAGAGTGAAGGAATGGAGAAAGAAACTAAGGGTTTAAATGGACACTTTGTTTTGTAGCGAGATTAGGTTTTAGTCGATTTTAATTGTTTTAGTTAGCTACTTTAAAGTTAATAAGAGTGCTATTACGACCTAGTTAGTTCTGCATTGAGACGTTCTTTAGGTTGGGCCTAGAATTGAGAAACTTCAACCTTGAAGATTGCGTCATTTTGGTATCAAAACTTAGGTTTCGACAAAGGTTTGACTATCTTGTTTGTTTTCGTGCTTAAAAATCATATCTTTTTCTTTTTTAAAACTCATATGATCTTATATGTGATTTGTTTTGTTCTTTACATCTCTCCAAGTTTATCTTTGTGATCAGATTGTGTTGTTGTTAAATTTGTACAAGAAAAAAAAGTTGTTCTAAAAAATTGAGATTGATTGAATCAAAGATTAAGTTTCCTGAATTGGTTATTGTTGAAAAGTTGCACAAAATTCTTTGAACTGAAGGTATTTCATTAAATTACCTATTTTCAAATTCTTTGATTCTTGAAATTTTACTTCTTCATAATTTAGTTGATTGACCTAATTCTTGTTACTTTAACTTTCTTTGATTCTTATTAGGGGTATTCTTTTACTAATAGACAGGATTGTGGACGTTTCTTGCTTCGTGAATTACGGTGGTTGGGAATTTTCCCTATAAATCAATTAAGAACCTCAAACAAGTTCAAGAGATTTAAAAGGTTGAGAGTGTGAGTTCAATAGAGCGAGAAAAAGCCAAAAAATGTGCATGCACAAAGAAACGTGAGCAATATATTTTGTTCGTTTTCTTTGTTCGCTAATCGTGCAGGAATCCATGACCAAGGAGGCTCAAGTTCATCACATGCATCTGATATGGGAGAAGATAATGTAAATATGGTGATCATTGTTGAGAGATTGGAGCAACTATCAACTAACATGCCTGAGATGAGTCGAACTCTTAATGCCAAGATTGATAGAGTTCAAGAGAGGGTACATCATGTTGAGAATACTCCTCCTCGACAAGGAAGAAATCAACAATAGCCCCAAAGAGGTAGAGGAATTGGAGATCCTTTCCAAAGAGTTCTACAACGAGGGGGAATGATCCAAGACCAATTGGAAGAAGTTGTTGATTAAGAACTTTGAGAACTAGAAGATGAAGAGCAAAGAGGGCAAAGAGGACAGGATGTTTGTTTAGGATCTATCAAATTGACTATTCTTCCAATCAATGGAACACATGATACGGAAGCATACCTAGCTTGGGAGAGCAAGGTAGAGCATGTCTTTGATTGTTATGATTATTTAGAAGCTAAGAAGGTAAAGCTTGCTATTGTTGAATTTACTTATTATGCATTGATTTGGTGGGATCAACTATCCATAGCAAAGAGAAGAGCTAATGAGAGACCAATTTCTACTTGGAATGAGCTCAAGAATGTGATGAGAATAGATTGCAAAATCTATTTCAAGTTTCAGGGAGTGTAGATGATTAACATTGTACAAGATGAAGACACTACAAAGGCCAAATTTTTATGTGGTTTGAACAAAGAGATAGCTGATCAAGTTGAGCGACATCACTACTTGTCTTTGCAAGAGTTGGTAAATATGTTCACAAAGATTGAGAAGCAATTGAAGAGTAGACGGGGATCTTATTTAAGAAATTACAGTTCATCAAGCTTAAGAATTCAACAAATAAAAATTCAAGTAGTTGGCCAAGGAAGGAGGGAAGCAGTTCAAAATTTCCAGCCACGGATGAGCAAGCAAAACCTAAATTCGCATAGCATAAAACACCTTAAAGTGACAAAGGAAAAAGGATGCAACAACTTCTTAGGGCTAGAGAAATCAAGTCTTTGAAGTGCCAAGGGTATGGACATTATGGAAATCAATGTCCTAATTAGAGAAACATCTTGATTGAAAAAGGAATTGTTGAATCGGCTAGTGAAGATGAAGAAGAAGTCGCAACTGTCCAAGATGAAGAAAAATCTGAAACTGGTGATGAAGTTGCTAAGTTTTTTATGAAGAAAAGTTGAATATTGTGGTGAGAATAGTGCTTAGAACTCAAACTAAGCAAGATGAAGAAGGAGTGCCTAGGAAGAATCTATTCCATATTAGATGTTGGATAAACAACAATGTGTGCAGTTTGATAGTGAATAGTGGAGGTTGCATGAATGTGGCTAGTTATTACATGGTTGAAAGATTGAACTTACCAAGCATAGATCATCCTAAGCCTTACAAATTACAATGGCTGAATGATAGTGGGGAAGTCAAGGTAGGAAAGCAGGTGAGAGTTCTTTTCTAAATTTGTAAGTATCAAGATGAAGTTATTTGTGATGTTGTGCCTATGCAAGCCACACATCTATTGGTTGGGTCACCATGGCAATTTGATAATAGAGTTGTCTCTGATGGGTACAAGAATATACATTTGAGAAAGATGGAAAGAAGATAAAGATGGAAGCTTAGACGCAACATGGAGCTCACATAGATCAAAAGGCCATGATGGAAAATATAAAGATGTATTATGAGAGGTTGAAAAAGAAAGAAATTGAGAAAAGAAAAAGAGAGAAGAGTGGCGAGAAGGAAAAAGAAAATAAATGAGAGGAAGAAAAAGAAAAAAGTAAAAAGAAATTGATATACAAAAGAAAGATAGATTAAGAGTGCTTGTTTGAGTTTTAGACCCATAGTTTTGATTATGTACAGACATTCTTTAACTTCTTCATCTGATACTTCTTGTCTTGATACCAATCCTTCTTTGCCTGGTGAAATTTACTCTCTTTTGCAGGTATACAATGATGTATTCATGAAAGAACTAGCTAAATAGTTGCTACTTATTAGAGGGATTGAGTACCAAATCGACTTTGTTCAAGGAGCACCATTACCAAACAAGACTGTCTATAGGACTAATCCAGAAGAGACAAAGGAACTACAAAGGCAAGTTGAAGTGTTCTTGGAGAAGGGTTATGTCAGAGAAAGGATGAGTCCTTGTGCAGTCCCTATTATTCTAGTGCCAAAGAAAGATGGTAGTTGGAGAATGTGTCTAGATTATCATGCCATCAACAAAATCTCTATAAAGTATCGCTTTCCTATTCTTAGGTTAGATGATATGTTACATGAGTTGAGTGGTAGCATGTCTTTTTCAAAGATTGATCTAAAAATTAGATGTCATCAAATTAGGATGAAAGAAGGTGATGCATGGAAGACAACTTTTAAAAGTAAACATGGATTATATAACTAGGTTGTCATGCCATTTGGTTTAACTAATTCACCTAGTACACGAGATTAATGAATCATGTTCTTAGGGATTGCATTGATAAGTTTGATGTTGTCTATTTTGATATTATTCTGATTTATAGCAAAAGCATAGATAAGTATGCTGGTCACTTGCAAACTGTTTTGACATATTTAGAAGAGAAATTGTATGGAAATTTGAAGAAGTGTTCTTTTTGTGTGCAAAAAGTTGTATTTCTAGGATACATTGTTTCTTCTAATGGTGTTCAAGTTGATGATGAGAAGGTTATGGCAATCGAGGATTGGCCTACACCCAAAATGGTAAGTGTGGTAAGGAGTTTCCATGGGTTGGCATCGTTCTATAGCAGGTTTGTGCCTAATTTTAGTACTTTAGCTGCCCCTCTTATTGTGAAGTGACCAAATGATGTGATTCATGCAAGGAAACCTTCTTCTTCAAACATAAACACATCAATTGAAAAACTTACCCAAGACTTCATCAAATATCATGGTTAGTTCATTGACCTACGTTGTCATGCAACATCAACCAATGACTTGTGTTTGGTAGATAATTCACACCCTAACCCAAGTGTAGAAAAGCCCTTAAGAAGTTCTACAAGAACCCTAGAAAAGTTCTAGCAAAAACTCACAAGAAAGATCATGTTTGATCTAAATTTCAACTACCAAGGGGAAATTTTCTGTTTTTGATAAAAAGATGATTGATTAGGGTAAGATACATTACAATGTTCTATTTATACCCATAAGCTACTCCCCCCCTCCTCAAAAGATTTGTCCTCAAATCTTCAAGTCTTGAAATATAAACTTTGTCTTGGTAAGCATATTTCCAAGTCGTTTCAATCAAAGCTCCTTGGTCTCTGTCATTCAACCTTCTTTGAAAAGATTCGTCCTCGAATCTTCAAGTCCTACATGAATAGAATAATGATTACTAACATTGATTAAAAA
>JAWZTD010055630.1:0-10223 GCA_035221335.1 Echites panduratus | reverse complement strand
TCTTTGAGAGATTATCTGATCATCTTGATCAAAACTAGTGAGATCTTAGGATACTCTTTTAGGGTTCTGAAGTGATTACAATTGGACTATTAATTACTTTGGTTGAAGAGAATGGTTGATGAAGAACTAGCTTCATAGGTCATTCTAATTAACCAAATCCAAACCTGAATTGAATCATGTGAATTAAGTGTGAGATTTGATCTTGATTGCATTCTAACATCAATTCAATTTCGAAAATCACATCATGTATCCTACCCATCTTGTGATAATTGTTGTATGAACTTAGCGTAAGGCTAAACACAGGGGCTAATTCAATTGCATTAAGTGTTGTATTGCTTTTGTTACCTTTATAAAGGAAAAAGTACAAGAAAAAAAAAAGAGATCAAAGCTGCCCAAGAACATTTTGGACAGCAAAACAATACAAGAAAAAAAAACTGGACAACAAGAAAAAAAAGTGGCGAAAATTTGTGATTTGGATTGTGATCTTATGTGATTTGGACAACTGAATGTTTGAAGAGGATTTGTGACTAAAATTGAAGTTATTTTGCCATTGTTCAATGCAAAATTGAGATCAAATTACTTGGATATGTTGAATTGGTATTGCAAAAATTTTTTAATCACAAGTTTCTATGACCTCTAGGTGTTTGATAAAATGAATCATTAAATTTTTCTTTGATTCCTATTTACTCTATCTCTCGTTTTGACTTGAGTGACGTATCTAAAACTCTTTGACGCTTACTTGTGGATTATTATTGACTATTTGCTTGAATTGTCTAATTACTTGTGGAAAGGGTGAATTCCAATGAAGGAACTCACTCCCCATTGAGGAACCAATTACCTCAAAGAGGAACAGGAAGGGGAAACAATCAAAGGATGCCACCAAGATGAAGAAATGTTCAAAGGCCATATGATGAAGATGAAAGCCATGATGGTGACTCTAAAGATGACTTTGATGAGAAAAGACCAAGAAGACAAAGAAGAGAACAAGATGACGTTGACAAGAGCATAGGGAGCATCAGATTAAATGTGCACCTTTCTATGGTAGAGAATATCCTAATGCTTACCTTGATTGGGAAATTAAAGTTGAATCCATCTATGAATTTCATCGATTTTCGAAAGAGAAAAAGCTCAAGCTAGCCATAGTGAGTTTCATAGATTATGCCATTGTATGGTCTGATCATTTAGTGATGGCAAGAAGAAGATAAGAAGCGCCCACCAATTGACACTTGGGAAGAGATGAAGAGACAATTAAGGAAGAGGTTTGTGCCAAAACACTTTCAAAGTTATCTTAATCATAAGTTACAAACTCTAACGCCAGGGACCAAGAGTGTAGATGCCTTATTCAAATAAATAGATATGGCTATGATTCGAATCAACCTTGTGGGAAAGGAACCCGAAGCTACCATGGCAAGATTCTTACATGGTTTGAATAAGGAGATTGGAGATATGCTAAACTTACAACAATATGAAGATATGGAAGAGATGGTGCAAAAGGCCATCAAGATTGAGAAGCAAGTTAAAAATCAAAGGTCACACTATAGAAAAGCATTCAGTGCAACAAGCTATGGCAACCCTACTTCCAAAGCTTCAACCCCATGGAAGTAGTGGCAAAAGAACCACACAAGGAGGAAGCAACCGACTCTAAGGTTGTGGACACCAAGGGTCCTCTAGGGGACAAAGGTAAAGACCATTTCATCCTCCTGGAGCTAGAGATATCAAATGTTTTAAGTGTTAAGGATTTGGACATTATGTTGGTGATTGCTTGAATAAAAGGGTCCTTGTTATTAACAAAGGAGTTGTGGAGTCATGTAGTGAGAGTGAGGGTGATGATGATGTTGATGAACTATGTGGGAATGATGAAGGAGAGGGTAGTGACCCTAGTGAGGAAGTTGTAGGAGGGCAATTACTAATAGTGATTAGGAGAGTCCCAAATACATAAACTAAAGAAGAGGAAGAAACATAAAGAGAAAACTTATTTCACTCTAGAGGCATGATTAAGGGAAACCTTTGTAGTTTTATAGTTAATAGTGGTAGTTGTGTGAATGTGGCAAGCCAATATATCGTGGACCGATTAAAGATGCCTTGCATAGATCATCCAAAACCTTATAGATTGCAATGGTTGAATGATTGGGGATAAGTGAGGGTTGGAAAACAGGTGAGGATACCTTTCACAATTGGGAAGCATAATGATGAGGTGTTGTGTGATGTGGTTCCCATGCAAGCAAATCGTTTACTACTTGGGAGACCTTGGCAATATGATATTAGAGTCACATTTGATGGGTACAAAAATAAATACTCCTTGGAGTTTGGAGGCTAGAAGATGCATTTGAGTGACTTGAAACCACGAGATGTCTATGTTGACCAAGGAACTCTACCGGAGAAGATGAAAGAATACTATGGTGAGAAAGAGAAGAAAGAGGAAAAAGGAGAGACCAGTGGAGTGAAAAAGAAAGAACAAGAGGGAAGAAAAAAAGTGAGTGAAAACAAAAGTGGAAAGAAATTGAGTTTTTATGCAAAAGGAAGAGAGTTGAAGAGTGCTTATGAGGGCATGAAGCCAATGGATTTGATAATGCACAAACATTCTTTAACTATTATTTCTAACGATTCTAATGATTCTTGTCCTAGTGTTGTTTGTTCACTCTTAAAGGAGCCCCATTCAATTTTTCACTAAATAAGCTAGGGGCTTTCCTTCTTACATAAGAATCGTGCCTATTCCCACCCCGGAAGCATCACATTCAATTTCAAAGACCTTTGAAAAATCGGGGAGAGCAAGGATAGGGGCACATATAAGTTTAGATTTTAACAATTTAAAATCTTCTTCTTGTTCCTTATCCTACCTAAATTTTACCTTTACCTTTATGATTTCCGTAAGGGGGCTTGTAATAGTGCTAAAGTTTGGAACAAACCTTTGGAAACATGACGCCAACCCATGGAAACTTCTTACCTCACTTGCACTTTTTGGTGTTGGCATTTACTCAGTTGCTTTGATTTTCTCCTCATCCACATGAATACTGTTAGGTGTAACAATGTAACCAAGAAAAGTAACTTTAGACAAACAAAAAGAACACCTTTTCAAATTGGAAAATAGTCTTTCCTCCCTAAGTATTTCACACACAATTTTTAAATGCTCAACATGTGCATCAATGTTCTTACTATACACTAACATGTCATCAGAGTAGTCTACACCAAATTTACCAATGCATTGTCTAAGTATAAGGTTCGTTAATCTCATAAAAGTGCTTTGAGGGTTTGAGAGTCCAAATGGCATCTCCAACCATTCATACAAGCCATGTTTAGTTTTGAAAGAGGTTTTCCATTCATCTCCTTCTTTCATTCTAATTTGATGAGAACCACTTTTCAAATCTATCTTTGAAAAGCATACACTTCCACTTAGCTCATCTAGAGAAACAAGCTTGAACAACCATCAGAAAGACAGTCATCCTACAAGAAAGAATATGTTCCAGTTGTTACTACTGACTTTGACCCGTTCGAAGCCTTTGAACAGCTCATGATACATCTAAAGCCCATAGTTGAAGATCGAGATGAGGAAATTGAAGAGGACATTCCAGAGCCTTCAAATTGAGCCTCACAGGTGAACAATCATGCTGATCATGGACATCATATCAAATTCCATTTGGATGATATACCACCTTCAATATGGAGAGAAAGATTCCAATCTCTATATTCATGGCTTACAGTAGATATGCAACAACATGAGTGTGCTAATGCTATCAAAAGATTTGTTGCCAGATTTGATGGCAGTCTAAGAGACTTCTGGAATTCTCTTGAAGAATACAGACAACTCCAATTTCTTGGGATGAATAATCCAGAAATAGTAATGTTGATTCTCAAGAGACATTTCATAGGAGATCCTGACCATGACATAATCATTGTAAGAACATAATTCCTAAAGATGAAGTGTTGCTCTATCAAATTGAAAGATCTTGAAAAGCATTTCTCTAGGATGTGTAAAAGATTTTATATTATCAATCAAATAGATGAAATATGTCTGAAGCAAGCTTATGTGAATTGAATTCAGGAAGAATTATCAAAGGAAACCATGCGACAGATAAGAAGTTCCAATATCTCATGGGAACAGATTGCCATTTCCCGGATTTGGCAAATAATGCAACAAGCTTTTGAGAAAGAGTGTAACTAGACAAGAAATACCAAAAGAAAGCTTCATCAATGTTCTCAACATCCTTAGACAAACACTTGCAAATCAATTGTAAAGAGAAGAATTGTGACTGCAGCAACAGACGAAGGCACTCAAAGTCTTTCAAACATAAAATTCCAAAATTATTCAAGCATAGTGGAAAGCCCAGAAAGAAATGGAGATTTCTAAGAAAAAGAAATCTTGCAACACCTAGTTCAAATGCTAAAAGAAAGGACACTTCTCAAAAGATTGTCCCAAGAAGAAAAGACATTCTCAACTGATGATTCAACATAAGTCTCATATCCCAGAAGAAGATTTTTTAGAAATTGAATCCATCTTTGATCCTGAAGACTCACCATCCGCAGACACCATCCTTGTAATATCCCATCCTAATGATTCAATCAATGATTCGGAGACTGAAGAAGATTCAAGTTCTGATCTTGATACAGAAATTGTGGAAGATTTCCAAGCCTTTGAAGGCTATCCTTTTTCTCCAAAATGTTATCCTTTGATCATAACCACCATTACACCAGATCCTCATTCTTTCCCCGTCTAAGTCATTGCCCTAATTGATGCAGGACCTGCTTCCACGATTATGAACTCAAATATACTCCCTGAGCAATATTGAGAACCATATTCTCAGATTTTCAAAGCAGTAAATGGCCAAGACTTTGTCATTTCCAAAATTAGTAAACCAATATAACTAAACCTATTTCCAGATCTCTCCATCACCCACAGAATTCTTGGTTCCACATTACCACAAAAGGACTTGGTGATTGGGTTTGATCTTTTCCGTAAGATTCCAAATTTATAGATGACACCCTCAAGACTCAGACACAAAAACCAAACACTTCCATGGAATTATCTGGACTCATACCTGCATCAAATATCAAATCATGTCCCTGAAGATATTTATCAACTTGGTCACGAAATCATCAAAACATCTTGTGCTGAAAGCCACACTGATTTTCTAACTAGATGCTCATTTTCAATGTGGAAAAGTCTGAAAGTCTTTATAAATTTACCATTCTATACACAAGTTCCTGTCACCTCTCAAAAGGCAACTCACATTCGAATGACTCCTGAACACTACAAGTTAGCCACCGAAGAATTGTCATCCCTTTCCAAGAATGTCTGATTGAAACAACTTCCTCAGAATGAGCTTCCCAAGCTTTCTATGTCAACAAAAGAAGTGAACAAGCCAGAGGAAAGTTAAGTTTGGTAATCAATTACCAGGACTTCAACAAACATCTCATTGATGACAAGTTCCCCTTACCCAGAAGAACAATACTTTTCAATACCTTTCAAAAGCCATGATATTCTCCAAATTTGACCTCGAAGAAGGATTTTGGCAATTAGTATTCATCCCCAAGTTCCAATACAACATTATGCATCCCCAAGTTCCAATACCAATGGACTATCATGTCGTTTGGATTGAAGGTAGCACCCTCTTTATTTCAAAAACCAATGACTAAAATTTTTTAACCTTTGCTACATAAAATTCTGATTAACTTTGATGATATTTTATGTTTTTCCGAAACAATTGATTAACATGTTTGTTTGTTGAAGGAATTTCATAAAATACTTTCCAAATATGGCATTATGCTTTGTGAAAGAAAAATGCTTTTAGGCACAAACAATGTAGATTTTCTTGGCATGTATATTTTTTATGGTTCATTCATTCCTCAACCATAAGTTACTGAAAAACTAATTCAATTCCTCCACCAAATTTCTTCAAAGAAACAATTGTAGTAGTTTTTAGGTATTATAAACTACATCCATATGAATTCATCCCAAACATAGCTCTGCACAGGTCTCTCCTTTCCAAAAGACTTATGAAAGATCCACCAGAATGAAATGAAAATCACACTTTGGCAATGAAATCCCTGAAGAAAATTGCAGCATTAGTATCTCCTCTACAAATCCCGTCGACAGGGAAAAAGATTCTACAGACATATGTTTCTGACCTATTTTGGGGAGTTGTATTGCTTGAAGAAATTGAGCCTGGAGGAAAAAGAAAGATATGTGGTTACCAAAGCAGAGAATTCAAACCATCCAAAAGAAACTACCACAGCACTTTTAAGGAAATTTTGGCAATAAAGAGAGGAATTGAAATTTTTGAATTTTTCCTCGTCAACCACAAGTTTCACATTGAATTAGACATGTCAACTTTAGCCCAGATGCTAAAGTTTAAGCAAAAAGTCTTGCGTCACAATCAACTTCTCAGGTGGCAACAATGGTTCTCCAGATACTCATTCATGGTAACACACATCAAAGGTAAAGATAATGTCCTGGCAGATTTCCTTAGTAGAAATCACAAGAACAAAATAACCTTTACCAAGCCAACCATTATCCTAGTTGTTTCAACCTTTGATCTTTCCCACCTACCACCAGAAGTCAGAGAAACCATTTTAGACATGACTCTCCCACCAAGAAGCATTCTAAATTCAAGACTCTTTCACAAACTCCTCCTCCAACAACATGGACAAAAATGGTTTAGAGGAATAGGAAATAATCCTGATCACTAGTTCTTCACAATCTTTCACATTTGTGATCTTTGGAATCTTCCCAAACTTGCCCTTTGTTATTTTTTGGTACTTATTAGAAGGGTATCATATTTCTCTTTGTTTCAAAACTGACAGCTTGTTCTCTTACCTTTGGGCTTGTGACAATGCTAATAGTTTGCCTGTACAGATCTTTATATGCTTAAGGTGTTATCATGGTCTAATACACCTGCTTTCTTGTTTAGAACTCTATCAGGACATTATGGAAAATATGTTGCAATTCATCTACACAGACCCATATTAAACCCTACTCAATAGGAGCAACCAAGACTGTATCATGTCCCTATAGCAGAAGTTCTTGGATGGTATACTGTTAATATCTTTCATCCTAGGTTCCTGAGAGCAATCACAAGAACTCGGCTAGACATCCTTATCCAAATGGAAATCAAAAATTTAATCCAGCTATAGACACTCAATTACAAGGTCCCCAACACTATTCCAGTAGTGACAGACTGGCCCACGCATCAGTTCTATGTTGGTTTGTCAATCCATCTAAGCTCTCATCCAGAATTCCAAAGCTATGACAGAGATGGACACATGGAGTATATCTATGCTTGGCTAGATAGGTCTGATGATGAAGCTGGACCATCAGACATGTGGCAACCCCATTACAGCTCAACTCAAATTATACTTTTGGAGAAGAATAAAGTAAAAGCAGATTCCCACTAAAGAAAACAAACAAAAGCAACTTTCAACTTTCAACTTTATTCATGAGTGATGCTTTCCACCTTACGTGCACTAGAAAGATGGCCAACACCTTTATTTTCTTTTTGACATCTGTAATTTTTCCTCAATAATTGTCAGTCCTCTTTCATCCATAAATAGGATGGAACCTCAGATGTTTAGGGCAGAGCAAGAAAAATAGAACCCCTTGGATTTTCTCTCTAAGCTTTGTTTGTTTCTCTTGTACTATAAGTATGAAGTTTTCAAATAAATCTTTCTTCTTGTTGAAATGTTTCGAAGTCTTGTTGAACTTCAGTATATCAAATGAACATTATTAGTGTTAATCACTAATGATCTTCGTTGGCTTGTCAACAGAAGTCTTCGTACTAAGTTGCTAAGTTCATTGTTTTATAATATTTTATGCTGCATGTAGATATAAAGGAAAACTGTTAAAAATTATATGCAATCTTGAATTGGAATTACAAATTTACTTACAAAATAAGGAAAAGCTACAATGCTAAAGTTCATAGAAGCATTCTCAACGAATAACTTGCTAAATATCAAGACATAGTATCCACATTCTTCACCCCCAAGCTGTTGCAGAACCTACGAGAGTAGAATGAAACATAAATTATAGCCCAACTTGAAAATGTAGATAAATCTTCAAGGTATTATAGAACTTACAGTTGGGATGACAAAAGTTATACTATCAGCGCTTATGTTCAGGGACCTCTCTGTCGGTGAGTGCATGTCGACTATGAACCTAGTGATCATATAATAAAAAAAAAACCTTTTTAGAATAAGAAATGATTTTTGAGATGAAATCTTCTAACTTGAAGAAAGGTTTTGACTTACCATCTAGCAAACGGTTCAAGGGCACTCTGGTTTGCTGATTTCAAGAATCTAGAAGAATAATGTATCTATTATCTGAGTTTCCTCTGAATCCATAGTATATCAATAGAAAAAAATGGGACCTGTGCTTTAACCTACTCATGAATAAATTATAAATTAACTAATTCATTACATTAGATTATTAATTTAACATTTACGGTTAAAACTGATAATAAGATCATAAATTATTGATTTTTAGTAAATTATTAACTCAGCAAATAAAGTACGAATAAATTATTACTTCAAATAAATAATTTAATATTGTCCCGGGAAAATTTATAATAACATAACATAAAGGAAAATTTTAATATAATTAAATTACATAACAGATAAGAGATCCCAATATGGCATAAAGGATTAAATTGCAACAAACACATGAGTAGATACAACTCAGCAATTGCTTCAATAGACACCAGCAACACCAGGACTTCATACCAATATATAATACCATTGGAACATAAAACCTTTCTTGGTTGAGCAGTTACCATTCGAGGTTACTAGCTGATTGACCAGCTTCCTTAGTTGAGCAGCTTTCCTTCAGATCAGACAAGGCAGCCAAGAAAAAAGAGCAATATATATAACATAGAGAGAACATCATCATCTAAGAAAATAGTCCTCGAATTGCTGATGGACTACCATCAATTTACTAAATTAATTTGAAAGTCCATTATTTTAGACCAGAGCAACCTCATAGGTATTAAAATCCAAAATACCGGTATTGGACAATTTTATTTATTTATTTACTTTTGCTGCATAAAAAATTATTGTTGATAAATCAAGATCTTAAAGTTCACCTGTTAAATACTTAAACATTAAAAAATTATTAACATTTTTTGAATAATATCCAAAATATTTTTTAATTGACTATTTTAATAAGATTGTTAGTGGACAATCCTCACATTGAGAAATTTATCAAAACTAACGAAATTATCTTGCTAATGGAACAAATACATTCATCGTCTCTAATTATGAGTTAGTTGCAGTCATTTTATCAATATTAAAGAATATGTTTTTTCAAAAATGTCCCTATTAAAAAATAATATTGAGAAAAGTAGTAGGAAAAATGGTTTAGAAACAAAATGAAAGGAAGGACAATATTACAAAGAATAGGTAAAATATGAATAAAATTGTGAAAAAAACTTATAATAAAGGATAAGAAAAGTGAGTAGAAACGACCTCTAATTAGGATTGACTTGTGACACGTCAAGTACTAGTACTACATTACAGGTCATACATTTGACTACAATAAATATAGCAGCAACAAGGAAAAAAAATGCTGAAGTTCAATTTCTTCCTTTTCTTTTCTTTCTATTTTCTTTTTTTTTTTTTTTCAATTTTCCCTTGATGCTTGCTGCCCCCAGATGATAAACATTGTAAAATCCAAGTTTCAGATTTGCCTTGCCTCTTGTAAATTGCCAAAAACTAAGTGAGACACAAGAAATGGACAAAAAAAAAAGGCATCTCCAAAATTTAGGTCATAATATATATATATATATATTATATATATATATATATATATATTGCTAACCAAATGCTCTATGATCAATACAATTCTAGAGTTCTTCAAACGCAAGCGGAAACTGTGACGAAAATGGTAGGGAAACACAAAGCATAAGAGATGAACCTAATCAGATGTCCAGATGACAAGAAACTAACGTCTATTAAAAATTGGTATGGTAGGCACAAATAACAATGACTAGATGATGGACAGAGAAAACTCATAACCTTAATTTGCATCCGAGCATATACAAGCAATGATTTCATCAACCCATCCCAAAGAAACCCTTAAATAATTTCACAATTGGGAGGTATGGTGATGAGGTGTTGTGTGATGTGGTTCCCATGCAAGCAACTCATTTACTACTTGGGAGGCCTTGGCAATATGATAGGAGAGTCACATTTGATGGGTACAAAAATAAATACTCTTTGGATTTTGGAGGCAAGAAGAT
>JAWZTD010055619.1:0-10224 GCA_035221335.1 Echites panduratus | reverse complement strand
TCTTATGCTACTAAACTACTTCTCGGTACTAATATAAAAGAATATCTCTCCTACTTCTTTTGATAAATATAACGACAGATCCACCTATATTACTCATTTCCATTTTTATTTGATTTTTTAAAATAAAATTACAAATTTATCGCGAAAAGAAATTACGCAAGTCGACATAAAATATTAAATATTTAGACTTTAGAGGTGATTAAAGAAATTATATATTCCCTTTTGTCTAAATATATAAATATATTTATTTTATCATATAAGTTAATTTTGTGATTAGCGATATATCATAATGATTTTGTTTTCTTTATTATATTCGTTCATTTATTATAAAGAAATATAAGTATAATTATTTAAAAATAATAATATTTTTAACATAACATAATATAACTAATACTTTCTATTGTAGATAATCTTAAAAACTTATTTATTTTTTAAAAATAATAATAAAATATAAATAAAAACATTTAATTTTAGACAATAAATATATTTATTTAAGTGTATTGAAAGATGGGTGAAAATTGAAGAAGTTGAACTCAAAGCACAAAAAAAAAATTGTGGAAATATTATAAGTATTTTTAAGACAGAGAAAATAATAATAGTAATGTCTCAAATTCAACTTTGTGGAGAAAAACACAACTCGATTCAGCAGCTCCTGTGAGCAAAAGTTGGAACAAAAGTCATTTATTGGGTCCCACAAAAATAATTTCCTTCCTTCCTTCCTTTCTTGGTATTTTACTCTCAGTTAGTGTATATAGTAGTACTATTTGGAGTAACGTGTAGGCAGCACTCCCTAGTACTGAAAATTCAAATCTTCTTTATTTATTATTAAAAAATTTTAGACAAATTCAAAATCCAGCATTCAACTAGATTTGGATATACGGAGTTTCCTTCCTTGTACTACTAATTCTCTCCTGTGGCCCTAAAAGTTGGTGAGGTATACTCGTCATAAACTTGTTTTTTATTATAAATTTGTTCTTATCTTTGTCTAAAAACTCCTTCTATATCTTTCATACTTCTTTCTCATCCTCATATATTATTTGCTATTTCAAGAAAAATCATTAAAGAAGGAGAAAAAATAATTTATTGAAAATAATTAATGGTCGTTAATGATTGAAAATTTTTTTTTATTTTCTCTTCTTTATCTTTGTATTAATTCATTTATATAATATGTACTTGGTATATATTTCTCTTTTCTTTTTCCCCTATTCTTTGCCTTATTTCTTTTGTTTTCCCCCATCTTTTCTACTTGCCTTAATATGCTTTCATTTTATATTATTTACTGGTGAAGGTAGAAGTTTGAAGAAGTTATAAATTGATGTTTTAAGTTCCAAATAATACGATTTAAAACAGGATATCAGCGTTTTAAAATAATAAAAGAAATTTTCACAACATAAAAAACATCACATCAATTAATCAATTCCAGTTAAATCAATAATTTATGAAATTAAAAACTTTCAATTTTATTTTAATTAAAAATACTATTCTCATAATAATATTGGGTTTTATGAAAAAAAAAACTATAAAATAAATTTTATAAATAATTTAGATACATATTTAGTATTATTAGTACTTTAGCTTTTAAATCATTTAATCGAAAAATTCACTATAAAAAATAAAATTTATTAATATACAAATAAAAATATAAATTATATTTTCAAACATTAATTATACGTAATTTTGAAAATTTAAAAAATGAACACGTTGATAATAATCGAAATATCAGCGTTGCGCACGTCTTCATGGTTTATCCAAAGGATGGCAGCAAAGGCTTGAGGGGCCAGCCACGTACAAAGAACACGTGTACTAGCCTCTCATAATCAAATTCAAATTCAAATTCCTGGTATAGTTTAAAAAAAAAAATTAAATTACTACTACTCTTCAAATGTGCTGACAAAATATACTTCTCAACCTCATCTGCCCACGGGCTTCCGGTCATCTTTGATTATAATATTTTTTTTTCTTCCAACATTGACTTATTAGACTTGAAAAATAAGAGTAATTTCTTTAGTGCCAAAATGATTTTAAAACACAAATACTTTAAAGTGTAAACTCTCATCCCATTATCTCTGCTTATTTCACCCTGAAGAATTCTTCACTGAAGAGACAACCCAATGACAAACACAAACTTTCTTCGTATCTCAATATATCTTAGTTGATTCTTTTGAAAATTTCCATAGAGTAAGAAAAATATAATTTTTTATGAAGTAAATGTTATTTTTTCCTTGAAAGGTTGGTTCTTTCTTTGCGAAATATATCTTTTGTGTCACATTTCAAAATTTTTGAAGAAATTTTCAATTGGTTCTAGGTATACTAAATGATGTTTTGTAAGCATGTTTTTTTTTTTAAAAAAAAGGGGATTGATGTTTGATTTTTCTATTAAAAGCTCATTTCTTTTCATTTATTTGCTATGTACAATGAATTTTGACTTGTGAATGGTTCCTTTTTTAATTGAAATAGAACGATTTGTGTGAATGCATGGTTTTTAAAATTTTAGGCATAAATTTGGCTCAGGTACAGTGCTACACATGTGAGTTTGAGTTGTTTATCATATGTGGATTATTTCGATTTGGAATGCTTTAGGTTATTTATGATATATGAGTTGTTTTTATGTGGGCTGTTTATGTTATATTGCAAATTATTGTTAGAATGTGTGGGTTGTTTATATGAAGTTATGTGTTGTTTATATAGTATTATGAGTCGTTTGTGTTGTGTTATGGGTTGTTTATAAGAGGTTATGGATTGTTTATGATGTTACATGCTGTTGGTAAGATGTTTATATGAGCTTATAGGTTGTAGTTAGACTGCATGAGTTGTTAATGGTATTGTGTTATGAATTGTAACTGTTTTCTTGTTGTATGTATTGTTTTGATTAATTTGATGGAATCCATGTTGTGTGCAGGTTGAAGCTATCTAATAAGAAGTGGTATGTTGCGGTGAATTCTTTCAAAAGCTAAAGAACTTGAAGATCTAGTCAATCGGTGCATACAACATGTTCTATGTGGTGTATTTGGGGACCTCAAAATTTTGAAGATAGGGGGATTGTAAGAAAAGTTTACTTTGAAAATATTTGTAATTGCACAAAAAATTAGAGTGTCATCTTGATATTAATTTTTATTTTGGACAGCATTATTATCCATCTTGTTATTATGTAATATATGTGGAAGTTAATCAATCATCTCATAATCCCTTAAAAAAAAAAAACCCACATGACTTAATAAAACAACCCGTAACAAGATCAAACAACCTATATGGTTTAGTGAAAACCCATCTAATGGTACATGAAAAGTTAAGTGGGTTTTGACTTAAGAACATTTTTAAGATAAAGAAGTTTATTGATAGTCAACAACCAAGATAGTGACTTAAAACAATTCATATGGCTTAATCATATAACCTATAACACCTTCAAACTATCTGGGTTGTGACTTGGGAACATTTTCAAGAATTTGCGATATAGTGACAGTTAACAACCTAGACAGTGACTTAAAACAACTCATCAAGACCATAAACAACCCAAGTGACTTATTGAATCAGAGAACATGTTAACCACTTCAAACTTGAGTTTTTTTTGTACAATATGGTTGATCTAATGTACTATTTTACGATTAGATAAAAGGAATAAAAATAATGGAAAAAAATATCATTCATCAATCATGGCCTTTTGTGTGTTGTTGTTAGACTGATCATGGTTTGTATCTACCTAGGCATTGCCTTTATATGTGTCCAAGTTGTTTGTATATTGAGCATGTCTTCAGACTTTAGTGAACCCACAATCTTTTGGCATTGTTTGTCGTCGGTTGAGCACCATCTACAATTAACAACCCTCTATTCCATGATCTAAATGGTTTTGGGCATGTCTGTTTATTGTGACTATGACAATGGCATAAAGCATATTTTTCTCCGTCTCTAGAACTCACCAATAGATGAAACTCTTTTGGTCCTCAATCTCATATATTGAAACTCTCCTTGTGCAAAAACATTCCAGATATTGAACTTTCTTGAGATTAAAGCAAGACTAGAACAAACAAACATTGAACTAAACAATCTAGATAACTTTGCAACAACCCATCAGGCTTTCAAAAAATCCATAGTCATACAACCTTGACAATACATAAACTGCACAAAAAAAAAGGTCAGTACAATTCATGAAAACATTCCAACAACCATAATACTTACAAAGAATAGCCTATATTACTTCACACAATCCATACAGTTGGAAAAACAACTCATAAGGCTTTGAGACAATCTATATGGCTTTAAAATTAGCCCTACAATCACAAAAACAAACTAGTAGTACAATCCATAAGGCTGCTTTTGATTTCTGTCCACTGTAGGAGTGGACAACATTGGACAAAAAACTGATTTACAGAACAAAAATTTTTTTATCTCCCATAAGGTGTATGTTCCTGTAAGCTATGGAAAATGAGTTTTGGTTGCAGTGGACATGACAAATAATTAATTGTTTATTTATTAAATTATCCTTACGAAGAGAAGGGTAAGAGAGAAAAAAAAAAGTCTTGATTGACTTGGGTAATAGTGGGTCTGGTTTGTGTTTGGGTTGGAGTAGGTTAGGGTGAGGTGGGAAGTGGGTTGGGTTAGATTTTTTGGAATTATGTGAAAAATGTGTCAATCGATAGTTTTGTCAATTTACTCTTTTGGTTCTAAGAACAAAATTCGTTCCCCATTTTTTATCCTTTCCAACCAAACACTCGAAGTGGGCAAATTTTCTTGTTTCATTCTTCGTCCTAGTTTCTCGGAATGGCATCCAAACATAGCCTAAAGGTTTCAGACAACCTATCAAGACTGAGAATAAACTGTAAAATCATGCCCCAAGTCCAAGCCCAAGACATGACAGTGTCGTACACCCATAAGAAACACACCAATAGGCAAGGCTAAATTAGGAGTTCAAATCCATCATTAACATCTAATAAATGAAAAAATACAGACAACAAAATTAATATAATAAAGTATTATAAAACCTGTTCCCATAAATCTACAAAATAAACCATAAAGTTGTTTCATACTTACTCTCATAGGATTACAAAATATATCAACAATTTATTTCAAACCAAATACAAATCTCTAACAAACTTTAAATAAAAAATTCAACAACAAAACAAAGCCTCTCATCTTCTTTCAATTCAAAATCTCCTTAGGATATAATAATCCACATAACCTGAAAAATGCGAGTAAAAGGGGGGGGGAGTCTTATGAGCTAAGGGTCCAATAAATAACAAATTTTTACTATTAGTTGAATCAAATATTTAAAAAATAATTTCTCTTTTCAAGAGACAATTTAATAAAGATAACCAAAATACTCAAAACTAAATGGAGGGGATTTATCACACAAATGAACAGTTCTAATACAATCATTTATTTCAAATCTCATTTCAAAAAAACCTTTATGTCAAAACAGTTCTTTTAATTTATTTTCAGACTGCCACAATCACAAACATTATCACAATGATCATATGGTCACAATCACAATATCATAATCACCTAATAACACAATCATCCGTTAACAATAATGAATCCTAGGTCTAACCATTAGTATAATCCTCTAAGGCATGGATTCACAAATCACAGTCATCCTAGAAACCCAAATCATTTTAATTCCATGACTTCTTGATCCATTTTGCAATAAAAATAAGTATGGAAACAAAATCTATAGCTTAAAAAATGCTTAAGGAAAAACATTACAGAATCACATTTTCAGAAGGAACCAGTAGAATTAAATTATTTACAACACTAGTTCAATTCACAAATACCTTCAACTCCAAAATCAACAATCTAATATTATAAAAATGGATATTAGGTCATTATAAATACTCATTAGTGCAATGCGTGAAATTCAAAGCATCCATCCTAGCCTAAATATTTATGAAAAACTGTAAAATTTACTAAAATAATTTTAAAAGGAGTTAATTTATAATTTCTTACAATCTCTTGACATTTAAAAAAAATATGTCAAAAATATATTTCAGCACGCTAGGTTATAGAATTCTAAATTATGAATCCTCTTATTTAAATATAATTTCTGATAAATTTTGAAAAACTTTATTCATTTAAAATGTCCTCACTCTCCACAAAACACCTCATAACTTGAAATTAATATAAAATATTTTGTAGCTCATATAATTTTGTAATTTTAACAATACATAGGAAATAATGTTTGAAACAGTTCCTTAACATTTCACAATATTCCAACATAGGGGTGAGTTACATCCTCCCAAAAAAATTTCTTTTCTCCCATAAATATTGTTTATCATCCCAATTTTTTTTCCCAAACATTTCCTTATCATGAACCCTACTTTGAACCATCATATCTCATGATTTCGAAATCATACTGACATAAATTTTAATTCTATAGAAAGTGCTCATGTTTAGCTACAAATTCATATAATTTTTTATAGAAAAGTAATCTACGGTAAGGAGTTATTAACCCTCGAAAATCCCTTACGACCATAGTTTATAAAAAATTCTAAAATCTTTAAAAATTCATAATTTTCTATCCACTTATCATAATTGAGTGATTCAAAATCATATGGATTCTTCCCGGCAAGAGGAATCTTTTAGTTACCCAAATAGCAACTAAAAAACTAGACAAGTTCTGCCACGTAATTTCCTAAAATGCAATATGAAAAGGAATTATCCAAAAATCTTACCTTTAATCCGTAGGAAATCAAAAGGCACCCTCCAATGTCTTCAACAACTCCAGAACGTTAAGCTCGTCTCCAGAAATCTATTACTCTATTTTAGAATGTAAAATAATCCAAGGTTATCAAATGGCCTAATAGGCTTTCTTTCTTTCTCCTTAAACTCAAGAACCCATGACCCAATAGGGAATAAAACAAAGGCAATAAGTCTAGTTAATTTCGGGTTCACATGTAATACTTCAAAAAAACTCATATAGCCTTCACGGTATATAAATTACACAAAAACAAACTGGCAATACAATCTATAAAGCTTTTAAACAAATAATTACAAACAAGAAAAACAAAAAAGATGATACCTTAATAAACATCGTTTGATAATATATCTAAAAAAAACATAAATAAATAAATAAAAGGGAGATTAGCCATAGTGACACCTTATCTTGTGGCCAAAGTCAATTGTAATACCTTATCTTTTTTTTTCAGTCAAATTAGTACCTATATTATTCACAAGTTGCTAGAGTGATACTTTCGATCACTTAACGGCAATTTTTCAGCCAAATTAGTACCCATACTATTTATGAGTTCCAAATTAGTACACAAAATAAGGAAATTTTCAATGAAAAATTAAGTTTTTTTTGCTGAAAAATTGCTGTCAAGTGATCGAAAGTATTACTTTAGAAGATTGTGAATAGTATATATACTAATTTTGCTAAAAAAAAGATCTGGTTACAAGATATGGTACCAATATGACTAATCTTTATAAAATAAAAAATAAAGGTACCCATTCATAATTTAAGATGAATACAAATCTTTCCTTCGTAAAGATTTAAACTTTGTAAAAAAAAGAGAAGAAAAGTAGGATTTTTTTTAAAGCTTGTTTGAAGGAGAGAGAGATGGACAAAAGGATGTTATGTGCTTAGGTTTTCAAATGCCAAATCTGAAAAATTTTGGGAGAATTTTAATTTTGATATGTTAAGGTTAATTAATGTGGTAAAATCATAGCAGGTTGTGAGTTCGACTCAATCTTTCTGTAGATTCTGATTTTATGAGTTTATAACTATCGACGGTATAGTCAAGGTGCATGCATAAGTTTGTCACTGAACATCACTTGATAAAAAATAAATAAATCACACATCAAAGTGAATATATTTTGAAAGTTTCTCCAATTTTTAAATTCCTTATTCAAAAGATAAATTGATTAGTAGTTTAATTGTGTATCAGGTTATTATTTTCCATAAGAGGTCGAATGGTCGAATCCGATTAGCTACATAGTGAATAAACTTTTTTTTTAAAAAAAATCCTTATCCAAAAGCTGGTCATTGGATACAATTTCCACAAAAAAAAAAAACAAAAAAACTAAGTTGGGAAGGGATGTTCACACAATTAAAATTGATGAACACACAACTATTAACAAAAACACACCTAAACTTGATATAAACACAACCCAAAAATGTCTAAATTAACCCCAATCAGATTTTGGGCAGATCACAACCCACACATGGGTTGATTTTCACACAACCTCAGACACAAGAAAGATAAGCTGGATAGCATTCTTCAAGCCGGCAGATTAAATTTCTATTTTCTTCGTCCATTGCTGTAGCTGCCGACTGATTGAAGCATCATTGCAACCTGAAAATTCTACCATTTCTCTTCTCTTCTACCATTGCTGTTGCCGCCGACTAATTGCAGCAGCATTCCAGCCGATAGATTGCTTGCCCAGTAGTCCTTGAGCTGCCGAGGGGAAAGCAGGACAACAACATTCCAGCCAATTTCAACTTCAGCTGCCAATTGTTTGGTTAGGTTTTTTTTTTTTTTTTTGTTAAATGTAGAAATGAATAGGGTAGTAGAATGAATTGGGCAGCTGCCGAAAGTGGAATGAATTTTTTTTTTTCAATTTCAGCAGGACAACAAAAGTTTTGAAATTTTCAATTCCAGTTCATAATTGAAATGAAAACCAAATCTGCTGTTGCAACATGGATTAAATAATAGTCAACTGAGCTCAAAAGCCACATAATGTATGCACTGCTTTATAAATCATATGTTGAGTAATTACTGCTTTGTAGTCCGTCAAGTGTAGTGGCTGAAGGTTCATTTATATAGTCGGCCATATAAGGCCGACTGCAGCTCATAATATTCTGTGGTTCATTGCCGAAATTAGTAGGAGAAGTCGGTGATATTTTTCTGACATTTTGACTTCAGTCGGTGGTTCATTTCCGACTGGTGTGAAGCATGGTCGGTCGTGTGTGGCCGACTCCTTCTATTCCAGACGGATGAAATTAGCCGATTCGCATATTTTTTTTCTTTGTATTCAAAATGATTATATAAAGTATACATTATTTATGACATGCCGGATATATTAAGTATAATATTTATCATAATATATATATATATATAGTATAAATCATATTTGTTAACATATAATATATGTAAGTCCTACATATGATTTGTTAAGTTACTAATATGTGATGTTGTATATATTAATTGTGGAGATAACGTAATATAATCTATGTCACATGAACATTATTATGTTGTCACTTAACAATGATTAAAATTATATTATCAATTAAATTAAACTCTTGAATAGAAGTTATGAATGGGATATCATATTTCAATATTGTGTTTTGTTGTTTTATCAGATCATGCGGAGGGTACTTAGATTGGGTAGAGAAGCACCTACGGCATCTAATTGTCGTAGGGGTAATGCTTCTGAGCGAGCATCATCTTCTGCTCAACCAGCTGATATTCATGATAAAGATGTTGAAACCATCATATCCAATCCCCATGCGGAGTTCCAGGACATTGACATTCCTCCGGAACCTGAAGACCATTCGGTTGTGGATGAAATTTTTGAGGATGATGATAGTCTAATTGCACCGTTTCCTGGAGGCCCAGAAGATGGGTCACTGCTGAATGAATATTCTACCCACGTGTCGAGATACATATGGGACGGGAAGGCTAGAATCAGTTTTCCCTTTTGGCTTTTTGCATTGATATCGTTAATGTCTAATATCGATTTTCTAAGTCCTCTTTAAATTTTAAATGCAGGAAAGGGATCTTCTGAAGTGCATACATCATCATGAGCAGTTAATGAAATGGGATATTCAGCAACATAGGCAACAGAAGTAGAGATTTCATGCACTTCTCGAGGGCAGCAGCTTAGCTTCACTCACGAGGTCTTTATACCATTACGTGGACAGAGTGTTAGTGTCCGCCTTTGTGGAGCGATGGCATGCAGAGACTAACACATTCCACATGCCGTGGGGAGAGATGACTATCACATTAGACGATGTGGCTTGCATCTATGGGATTCTCGTATCCGGACGAGCTGTATGTAAACTAAATTGGAGGAATTGGGTATTGCATCTAGTGAGAATTCACTTACGTGAAGGACTTCATACCATCGTCAGGGCTGGTTTAGAAACAGAGCGTGGTTACATGACTTGGTTATGGAGAGTATCTCATTTATATGTTCTGCCCCCGTCCCTAAGATCAGTATATTTAGACGGAAACACTACTTCTGATCATGACATCCCATATGTGATGACACCGGACGATATGGAGCATTGGATGA
>JAWZTD010055597.1:0-10229 GCA_035221335.1 Echites panduratus | reverse complement strand
CTCTCTC
Organism: Echites panduratus; assembly: GCA_035221335.1. Classification (NCBI taxonomy): domain Eukaryota; kingdom Viridiplantae; phylum Streptophyta; class Magnoliopsida; order Gentianales; family Apocynaceae; genus Echites; species Echites panduratus. The sequence goes on along the minus strand of JAWZTD010055597.1, from coordinate 10,222 downwards.
TCTCTCTCTCTCTCTCTCTCTCTCTCTCTCTCTCTCTCTCTCTCTCTCTCTCTCTCTCTCTCTCTCGTGTGGCAGAGAATGGTTGAAGGTTCATTCAATGCTGAAAAACACATCTCGTTTTTACTAGGAAATTGCTCTCTCTCTCTCTTGGCAGAGAATGGTTGAAGGTTCATTCAATGCAGAAAAACACATCTCGTTTTTACTAGGAAATTGTGATATATCCTTTTGACATGAAAACTGGTGTTTAGAAGGGAGATTGATTGAGAAAATTTCAAATATCCAATTCCCGGATGATACAGGCAACTAATTTATGGGACAGGCAACTAATTTAGAAGCTGAATTAGATGGCCTAATTTTTGGATTAAACTTTTGCTTCGAGGGAGGGTAGTGGCTTCAAGAGGAAATTCAGCTTGACTCCAAGATGTTGGTGGATATTTTTTCATGTCTCTACTTCCTACCCTTGGAAATTACATAATCGCATCACGCACACTTGTCGCTTGCTGGCTTAGGGAGAATTTCACTTAACATATATTTTTAGAGAAGCGAATACAATTGCTGATAGATTAGAAAACTTGGGATCCTCTCAATCTAATAATACTCTTCAAATCTTTCAAATATTTCAATTGCTACCTAGAGACATTAGAGGACTTTGTAACTTAGGTAGATTACAAACTCCATATTTGAGATTGTCATGATTTATTGTATGTTTGGTGGTGGCTTTGTCTCCACCATCTTAAAGTTTAAGGCCATGAAGCCCTTCTTTGTAACAAAATTTTTTCTCATTATAATAAATAGATAAGGATAAGCCAAACCATTCATCACCTCAAGACGGTTTTTTGAAAAAAAAAAAAAAAGGGGACATTTAGAAAGAAAAAAAAATATTATCTTAATTTTTACCAAATAACTACTAATTAATGCCTTATAAATAGTGATGGAATTAGTATTATTATACATTAAAGAAAGCAGTTATCTTTAGTCGATGAACTGGCATACATGCACTTGTAATAATTTTATGACTCTTGGCTAGAATAGAGTTGCAAGTGGTATTAGTTTGAGTAGGCTAGCGGGAGCGACTTTCTTTATCTAAGTAATTCTGTTTATTTGACGATTTCTAATTGTTACATTTCTATTTCTAGGTATTTGAGGTTGTATTTTTGTTTTTGTTCAATAATTATTTCAGAATATTTAGAAACTTTTAAGGTTGGTAATTTTTGTTTTGAGAATTATAGTCGATTTATATAAAATTCAGTTTTATTTTGAGGTATTTATTACATTTGTTTTGTTTTGCTCTTGTTTAGATGCATTGTTTTGATCTATGTTTGACTTCCTAAGCTTTAATTTTGCTAGTAGGAAAAATTTAGAATAAACAAGTCGAAAACGTGCAAAAACAGTTCGATCCGGTTGACGACCGGTTGAAGAACCCATGTAGAAGAGTTTACTAGGAACTATTGGAGGAACTCTAAACCCTATTTTGACGATTTTTCTACATTCGTTCGGATTCGGACAAGTTTTTATAGTCATAGTAGTCAAGGAATCTTTTTTCAAGATAGTTTTGTGATTTTTAAAGACTTTTACTGGGGCATAAAGAGTTTCTAAAGACTTCTTTATGTAATAAACCCCTACAAATAAAGAATTCTATCACGAAATTAAGGCATTCAATCGATTGGATTAAATATTTTTCTTTTATTATTCTGTGTAATTCTGTTTTGTCAACAAAAACATGAAGAATGTTATTTTATTTTGATATTATGAGACTTTTTTTTTTTTGAAAATATTATCCTTCATGAGTATGTATGAAAATTTTTATTTTCTTCGCTTTTTAGGTTTAGCTCTATTACTTTTGTGGATAGGCATGATTATATTGGTGAAATTTAATTTAATTTTTTTTTTCAATAAATCGTCTGTGATGACGGGGGGGGGGGGGCCTGAAAGTTTATTAAAAGTAGAAATTATTACAAACATAATAACTCAGAAACAAATCCACTTTTACAATTCAAATATCAATCCCAAACTTGGAATTTTCATTCGATCTAGTTGACGAAGTCCCCTAGCTCTAGTAGGAAGACTAAGATATGAGTTATAATATAAGCAATGATAACAATCTTGTGCTACTTTTGCAAGATAATCGGCCACTTGGTTCCCTTCTCTGTAAATAGTATGATCTTGAAATCACATATGGACTTAAGTGAGCATATTTGGTGAATCGTAATTTGAAGTATCCATAGAATTGAACAAGTTCCTTTCACCATTGAGACGGCCATTTGAGAATCCATTTGTTCCAATACTTTGTTCAACCTTTGTTGAATACAATATTTTAGCCTCTCAAACAAAGAAGTTAATTCAGCTTCCATTACTGATGATGTACCGATGTGAACTGAATGTACCTTTGAATTGTCCTGAACCCTCTCGCATGATCCCTCCTATAGCTGCATTTCCAGAGTATCTTTTGATGAACCATCAACATTCAGTATACAACAATCTTGATACTCTTCTTGCCACCAACAAATCTGTCTCCAAGAACGTCTAGGGTGATTAACCAGAGAGTTCAACAGTTTATTCAATGCTGGTATTGAAAAGGCTTGACCATGCAATTTGTGCATTCCAGCTGCTATAATGTTCTTGCTATCACTCTTTGGTCTCTCATATAAGAAGCTGCAACGAGCTAACCATATTTCTCGACATACTATCAAAGGAATTAATTTTCCCAAGAAGCCCAAAGTATTGTGATTATCTAAACACCAAAGATAGTCTTTCCTCAATTGAAACAAACCCAATCTAGAGCAAAAATATCCCCAGACCTCTTTAGCAATCTTGCAATCTCTAAATAAATGATCATAAGACTCCATATCCGAAAGACAATGACACCTTGGTACGATTTGAAAACCCATGCAGGCTAGTGAACTGTCTAATAGCAGGTATTTTTTATGAATTCTCCACATAAAGATTGACCAAGATAGTGGAATTTGTTTGTGCCAGATCTACAATTCAGTGCCTGATGAACTATATTGAGCAAAAATAATCTGAGAACAAGAAGATAGTTTGAAATTACCAGTGCTTGATGGCTTCCAAATGAACTTGTTCTCCCCTCCTGAGGGTGGTGGTACTTCCATAATTTCGTCCACTATTTCTGCTAGAACCAAAGACCTAAGGAAGTCCACATTCCAACCACCATTTTGCATGATTACCTCATCAACTTTTAGAGTTGGACGTCTAATCAAAGTAACCCTAATGAGCAATTTTCCTGTGAGCAACCAATCTTCATGCCAAAATAACAAATCCCCATAACTTATAATCATAAGCTATAATTAGAGATTTTAAAGATGAAATATTCAGTCCACCTTCCTCATAGGACTTACAGATGTGTTTTCACTTGCTCCATTTTTTACGAGGTCCTAGATCTGAAGTTCCCCAGAAAAATGTTGCAAAGCTTCTCTCCAAATCTTTGATAACTTGTTTAGGGGGGTTTGAGACAACCAAAATATACGTGATCATAGAAGTTAAAGCATATCTTATTAAAACCACTCTATCACCAATAGAAAGAGATTTCATCTACCACCCTTCTATCATCCCTTTCACTTTTGATATAAGTTGCTGGTAATATATAACTCTAGATCTCCCTGCAAATATAGGTCAACCTAAGTAGGTAATTGGCATTTGTTGAATTGAGCAACCAGTAAGATGCTTGATGGAATTCCGTTTCTGGAGAATCTGGCAAGTATAGAGAACTCTTACGGAAATTAATAGATTGGCCTAAGCAAGTTTGATACCAATCTAAAAATTCCATCAAATTTGATAATTTGTTTTTCAGGCTCTTGTGAATACTATCACATCATCTGCGAAGCTGAGATGAGATATGGGATAATCTTGTATATATATCTGAAACAGAATCCCCCATCTCACCATCTATAAGCAATCGATTAAGTCCTCTTGATAGAACCTTTGCAGCCAAAATGAACAAAATTGGAGACATAGGATCACCCTGTCGTAAGCCCCTGCTAGAAGGGAAAAAACCCACTGCTTTCCTGTTTACGGTGATAGAGAATTTGTTAAAGCAAATTGAATTCTTGATGAGATTGATAAAATGCAGACTAAAACCAAATTTCTTCAAAAAATCAAACAAGAAATCCAAAGAAACCTGATCAAAACCTTTCATCATGTCAAGTTTGAGAATAAGATTCCGACCTCTACAGTTCTTGTTCAATGATTGTACCAATTCCGAAGCCAACAAAATATTATCCGTTATAGCCCTCCCTTTAACAAAACCACCTTGGTTATCGCTGACATGTTTGGGTAATAAACTAGATAAGCAATTGGATATCACCTTACCAATTAATTTGGTGAGATTTAATTAGGTCGCTAAGATAGATAAATTTAAAGTAGCAACTATTGATTTAATAAAAGGTTCACTTTTTGTTTAGTTGAATTTATAGGAAATTTGAATTAATTTAAATTATGTTTAATTATATTTTATTTGTTATACATGATTTGATAAGGGTCATGTGTTCATATTCAATATAGCTTAGTTAATTTAATTTATTTTTATCAAAAATTAGATTTAATTAATCAAGTTAGAAAAAAGATTTTCCTTGTTAATAATAATAATAATAATAATAATAATAATAATAATAATAATAATAATTAACCAAATTAAAAGATTGGAAAAAAATTAAAATATGGGAATATAAAGGGTAATTTACGTAGTTTCCTCTCTCTCTCTCTCATAATAATAAGAATAATAATAAATCAATTTTTTAAAATATGGGAATAAAAAGGGTAATTTACCTAGTTTCTTTTGTCTCTCTCTCCCTCTCTCTCTCTCTCTCTCTCACACACACACACACATTTTGCTCCATGCATTTTCTTTGCATTGGAAAATGACTTCAATACATAATTTAAATCCCCGAGTTTTTGAACCTCTTACATACCTTGGTATGGGTTTTTTTTTTTTTTGGTACGTCCCGTATCATCCCCGGCCTAACTGCTGTCATTTTTAGGCTTGGGACGAATAATGTAAGAAAATAATGTGAAAACTATATAAGTTTTAATCATGACAAAAATGTTAGCCTCTATTAATTTTTTTTTTAAGCCGTCAGTGATGACGGTTGGTTTGGCTGACCCCTATCAATTTATTAAAAGCAGAAATTATTACAAATACAATAAGGTGAAAATAAATCCGTTTCTACAATTCAAATATCAATCTCAAAGTAGGAATTTCCATTCGATCTAGTTGACATAGTCCTCTAACTCTAAGAAGAAGCCTAAGATATGAGCTAAGTATAAGCAATGACAGCAACCTTGTGCTACTTTTGCAAGATAATCGGCCACTTGGTTCCCTTCTCTGTAAATATGTATGAAGTTGAAATCGCATTTGGACTTAAGTGAACATATGTGGTAAATCCTCCTTTGAAGTATCTATGGTATTGAACAAGTTCCTTCTACCATTGAGACAGCCATTTGAGAATATATTTGTACCGATACTTTGTTCCACCTTTGTTGGATACAATATTTTAGCCCCTCTGACAAAGCAGTTAATTCAGCTTCCATTACTGAGGATGTATGTAAACTGAGAATGCACATTTGAATTGTCCTGAACCCTCTCCTATGATCCCTCCTATAGCTGCATTGCCTAAGTTATCTTTTGTTGAACCATCAAAATTCAGTATATAACAATCTTGATACTCTTCTTGCCACCAACAAATCTATCTCCATGAACGTCTAGGGTGATTTACCTGAGAGTTCAGCAGTCTACTTAGCGCTGGTATTAAAAAGGCTTGTTGCAAATCATGTAGTTTGTGCATTCTAGTTGCTATAATGTTCTTGATGTCCCTCTTGGATCCCTCATATACGAAGCTGCAACTAGCCAACCATATTTCTCTACATACTATCAAAGGAATTAAATTTCCCAAGAACCTCAAAGGATTATGATTATCTAACCACAAAAAATAGTCATTCCTCAGTTGTAACAAACCCAATCTAGAACAAAAATATTACCAAACCGCTTTAGCTATCCTACAATCTCTAAATAAATGACCATAAGACTCCAACTCCGAAAGACAATGACACTTTGATACGATTTGAAAACCCATGAGGGCTAGTGAACTGTCTAATGGCAAGTATTTTTTATGCATTCTCCACATAAAGAATGACCAAGATAGTGATATTTGATTGTGCCAGATATGCAATTCAGTGCCTGATGAACTATATTGAGCAGAAATCATTTGAGAACAAGAAGATAATTTGAAATTTCCAATACTTGATGGCTTCCAAATGAACTTGTTCTCCCCTCCTGCGGGTGGTGGTACTTCTATAATTTCGTCCACTATTTCTGCTAGAACCAGAGACCTAAAGAAGTCCACATTCCAACCACCATTTTGCATGATTACCTCATCAACTTTTACGGCTGGATGTCTAATCAAAGTAACCCTATCGAATAATTTTCCTTTGACCAACCAATCTTCATACCAAAATAACAGATCACCATTGTTTAACTGAATGCCAATTTGATTCTCAACTTGTGGAGCTATCATTTTGAATCTTGACCATTCCCTTGCACCTTTATTAAAGAAAGGCTCATCAATCTGAAAATGATATTTCCATTTTAAATGTCGAACCCATAAAGAATCTCTTGTGCGAAATTACTACCATAACTTATAATCATAAGCTATAATCAGAGATTTTGTAGATGAAATATTCAGCCCCCTATCTAGTCTTGACATGTCTGAGTCGAGAAAATAAATAAGAAGATTGAGAATTTAAAGACCAAGTAGCTAATAAATTTGCAATTGGATTTCCTTGTCGAAAAACATGGATCAGAGTGAATTGATACGATAAGAAGTTTTAGTTCTTCTTATTTTAAGTTTTCAAAACTTACTTAGGAATTGGATAACCATTTTGATTTACATGAAAGTTCTAAACAATTTGTTCTAAAAAATTATGAGAAAAAGAACAAAATTAAAATTGCAAATTTTATATTTATTAAGTGTTTAAAATTTTTAGTAGAATAAAATGTTAATATTACCCACACTCCTAGAAAGAAGTTATTTCATTACAGATTTTTTTTCAATGGAAGAATATTATTGTCAAAAATTATTAATAGAAACAAAATAATCCATCACTAATATGTTACAAAATGTTTGCCAAAACTTCTTGACAAATTTATTGACGAATTCCTTAAATATTCCTCCAAAGAATAATAATTAAATATTATTTTAATATTTTTTAATATTTACTTTGATATATATTTTACTCTGTCATGTATAATTTAATTATCATAAATTTTTCGCCAGTAATTTGATGGTGCTTAAACATCAATATATAAAAAAAAAATAAAAAAATGGAAGGAATGATTATCAATAATAATATATAAAAAAAATCCATCAATAATTTTTACAGTGTTTTGTATCCTTCAAGAGCTGTAGAGTAATGTCCATCAACAAATTTAAATTTATCGATTATTATTTCAATATAACAAAATATTAAAGTACAACATAAATATTTTATTTATTTGTGAGAAAAGGATAAAAATTAATCAATTATATTTTAATATTTATTATTCGATATAAATGATCAAAAATTAAAAAAAAAGGGATTTAAGATTTATGTTAAGGGTAAATCTATTATTTATATTTAAATTATTTCAATACCTCAAATAATAATTTTTTTTTCATTGTCTTTGTTTTTTACTCTTCTCTAAATTCTCTGCAAGTAATATGATATCATATACTAATCATAGAAATTAAATGATTTAAAACTAAAAATGGTTTTAATTAAATTGCACACATCAACAAAGTTTGTAAGGAAAATTTCATAATTAATTTAAAAATATTTAAAAATTAATTATGACATAAAATAGCTAAATTAATTTATGGCTCTGTAATTTATTATTTAAAATTTCTTATGATTGACTAAAGAAATTTATTTGACCGCTCAAAATTTGACAAAAACTTTTAACCAATGTGCACTATGTTCTTAAAAAAAAAAAAAAGAGAGAGATCATGGTCCATTATATTTTGTCATAAAATCTGTCAAAAAAAAAGGATTTTTAATTGTAGTTTTCTTTTATTAAAGTACCTAATTGTTAGGAGGTCTAAAGTGATGATAGCTTTGTCAAAAATTTCGGTCAAAACCTTTCTATTCTTTAGTGTTCTTAGTATTTTTTGAAAGATTTTTGTAGTCAAAAAATCACTAAATTCTAGTAGTGTGATTTTATAAAATGATATCTAATAAATAAGTCTTTCTCGATTAAATATTTTAGTCATAGTTTTGTCAATGAATACGGGATCAATCCATCCTTAATATTTTAAATTAGGGTTGAATAAAAAAGTTGAGGGTTAGGCTTATGATTTAAGAAATTAAAACTTGATAGGGTTAGGATTGATTTATGAATTTTGTAGTTTGAATCATGTATAATTGATTTTTAGTTTATTTTGACCCCACGGTCAACTCCACGGTTAAAAAAATATTATATTTATTATTTTACTCATATGATAATTTTAATTATTTTCATTTTTCTATCCTAAAAATTTATTTTATATATATATATATATTTATATCTATATGTATTGTTTATTAGTTAAGTATTCCTCTAAGTACATGTTAAAAGCACTCCAAAAAGTTTTTAGTAAATATAGGTATTATATTGTTAGTTACATTAATAAATTTTATTTTAGCCCTTCTAGGTGTCAGTGGAGGCATTTTGGGCTTAATTCAGAAGAGATTTGATGAAATTCAAACTTGAAACTTGTAATTTTCTCTCTTGTCACTTCATCAAGTGGAGTGTCCCCGAAGGGACATATCAATAAAAAAGAAACTTATACCTATACATAAAAAAAATATTCCTTCGATATGGTAAAAAATTTGTTTATTGATGTAATAAAAAAGCATAATAAAATATTTGAAGCTAATTAAAAGAATCCTTTAAAAAATATATTAAACAAATTAGTAAATACTATTTTAAAAATAGAAAATAAAGAATAATAATGAAACTAAGAGGATTTTATTGAGATATGAGAAAAAGACCGGAAGGAATATCAGCATGATATGAATAGGGTGTGCATAATATCTTGGATGACATATCTAATTTTATATTATGCTTTCTCCTTATTAGCTATCACATAAAGTTGTTTAGAAAAACGAAAACAGGCAATCCTTTTCTTTTCTTTGATTTTTGTTAGCAACACAAAAATCACTGTTTCGAATTATTGGTTCAGATAGATTGGTGTTTGAAAAATATTTTTAAAGTTAAAACTTTGTCCTTTCAGTTTCGGGACCAAAAGTCATCCAACTACATGGTGAAGAATTTTTAGGAACTTAAATAATTTATATTCAAAAATCGAAAAAAGAGTCACTTTTGAGTTTTTAAAATATCAGTTGTCGTCAAAATACACTCATGATCTTTTATTATTGTACGTTACCTCTCTCTTCTTTTGTTTTGTGGGTTGGTTTATTGATTATTTAAAATAAAGAAATAATAAATTGATTTTGAAAGAAGTGAAAAAGAAAATCGATTAAAAGTGATAAAATAAAAAATTTATTTATAACTTTTTATATTGATTCATACAACTGAGAATTAAATTGGAAAAAAAATGGCCACTCTCATAAGGGACAATTAATTATTTTAAAACAAAAAAAGTATTTTAAAAGGTTACCTTCCTTAAATAATAATAATAATAATAATACCCTCCCATGTAAATCTTTCTTCTACTCTTAATTCCTAAAATAAAAAACCAGCATTGTTACCATCACCAACCATAGTAGTAATGGAGGGAAAAAGACGTTGTTTTGGCTTGGCTTAGAGTTTGGACACACCCAAACAGCCTTGAGTGTGGAGACTTTCGTATCTGTACCATCTTTTTCATTGTACATCTGTTGTTTCAATAATTGAGCTTTACTTTTGAGTAATTATTGCACATTTCAATAATTAAGATTTTGCTTTTGGAAATTGATTGATTTCATCTTTTGTTTCTTCTCCTCTCATCTTTCTTTTTTTCTATAACTTGGAACAAATAAAATCTTCATACATATAAAATTTCAAAGATACGCTTCTCAATCACTTATCAAATTCATATCAATCCACGACAAAAGATATATTAAAGAATTCAGAAAATATCCATTATGCACTGTATGAAAAACTCACTTATGAATTTGTAGTAAAGATCTTATTAGGGATTTGAAGTAAAATGTTAATTTGATAAAAAAAAAAACCATAATGCAAAGGAGAAAC
>JAWZTD010055575.1:0-10230 GCA_035221335.1 Echites panduratus | reverse complement strand
AAGTCTTGGGAAGATTGCTTACCATTCATTGAATTTGCATATAATCGATGTGTACATTCTTCCACTCACTTTTCTCCATTTGAGTTGGTATATGGTTTTAATCCTTTGACTCATTTGGATTTAACCCCTTTGCTTTTGAATGAGTTTCAAAGCTTGGATGGAAAGAAAAAGGCAGATTTGGTCAAACAATTGTATGCCAAGGCGAGAGAGAATATTCAATTGCAAAACCAAAGAAATGCTCACTATCATAACAAAGGTAAAAGAAAAGTAAAATTTGAGATCGGAGATTGGGTGTGGATCACTTGAGAAAGGAGAGATTTCCTCAAGCTAGGAAAATGAAGCTCGATTCAAGAGGAGATGGACTTTTTCAAGTCGTTGAGAAGATCAACGATAATGCTTATAAGCTCGACTTGCAAGGTAAGTACAATGTTAGTTCAACCTTCAATGTAAGTAACCTATCGCCTTTTGATGTAGATGACGAAGATTCATAGACGAATCCTTCCGATGAGAGGGGGAAATGATGGTGACCTAGCACCATCAATACCTCATGGACCGATCACAAGGGCACGAGCAACCAAGATGAGGAAAACTTTGGTTACATATCTCCAAGAGAAGGAAGAACGAATTGACTTTGAAGTCACTTTTGAAGCAACAAAATTAGATGATGAATGTGTGATCAAGAAGTTATGGAATGTATCAACAATTGAGGGGATTGTAAGCTACATTTCTAGCCAAGAAAGCATCTAAAATGATAAAGGATACATAGAGACCGATTCGCTACAAGAACTGTGTTGCTACAGTACTTTCCGTTTTTTTTCACTTTTTGTCATTTTATTTCTTGCATAGTTAAGGTCTCTTTTGTTCAATTAAATGGCTGAACATTTGTATTAGGGTTTTGGCTAGCCAAAACACTATATATAGTCTCTTTCTAGTAAGAGAATAGAACTTTTTGATAATCAAAAACATTTCTCTACACATTTGTGTGTTTGAAGAAGACATAGGTCTTTTATGTGAGATTCTTCCAAGACTCTTCTGGGGTTCTTAGAGAATTACACTAGGGCAATCAATTACTAAGGGATTAGGGTGTTGATTAGTCTTCCAAATCAAGATGAGAATCCTTTTCATAGGTCACTCTAACTAATCCAAAAATAAACCATAGATGAAATCCTTTCTTCTTGGTGTGGTTTGTGTGTTTGTTTGATTTCTTCACAAAACCAAGAATCATATCAGTGTCCTTAAAGGATTATGTACCCATGAAATGAAAGAGAAAGAGAAAGTAGCGAAGAGGATCTTTCAAACCGAGGAGGAGCTTTTCAAAACTAAAGACGAGCTAAGCAAGTTAAGGCTGATCTAAGGGAAATGATTGGTGATCGTGTAAGTCAGAACAAAAGCAAATTAAACCTAATTACCAAACTATGCAGTTAGGACAAGTAAGGTTGAACCCACAAAGAATTGAATTCAAATTTAATAAAATTCAATCAACACATAATGAGGGGGGTTTTAGAAAAGTTTTGTAAAAGGAATTAAAAGCAAATCTAAAAATAAAAATCAATCTTGAATTGCGTATCTTGAGTCTTGACTAAGAACTCTTTCAAGAATCCAAGATGGCTTCTCAATAATCAAATATGACTTCTCAAGATTGAAAGATGGATTTCAAGATAGTTTGTATCCCTCTTTTATAGGATTTTCATCCATATCATTTTTCCTTAAAATCCTATATATTTTAGGGATTGTATCTTCTTTTCCTTAAAATCCTACATGTTTTGGGGCTTGTCTTTTCTTTTCCTTAAAATCCTCAATGTTTTAGGGGTTATTTCTTCTTTTCCTAAAAATTCTCTATGTTTTGGGGATTGTCTTCTCTTTTCCTTAAAACCCTCCATGTTTTAGGGGTTGTTTCTTCTTTTCCTTAAAATCCTTCTTCTTGTCTTCTCTTTTCCTTGATTTATTCCTATAAACAAAAATAATGTATATGAAAGTAAAATATTTCTTAAATAGTATAATTAAGCTAAGTTACTTAAATTAATGTCGTAAAAAAAAAGACATAAACTTAGCTTAAATATGCACAAATTATTCCCTCACACTTAGACTTTTGTTGTCCTTAAGCAAATTGCTCCAAATCCAAATATCAAAACAACAAACACATGCCCTCATAATGAAATCTCCAAACCAAAACACAAGACATAAAATAAAATATGTAAGAAATCATAATTCCTTTCTTACCAAACCACAAATCCGATAAAAAGTGTGCATCAAGTGTCTGATAACTTCACATAATTTAGGCATAAAATAGTCAATTATTTATCCTTCATAACCTCAAAATTTTTAAATCTTCAAGATTATCAAATAAAAGTGTACAAAAGATAAGATTACAACAATCAAATTATTTCAATCAAAGAATAACACAAGTAACCTTAAAAAGAAAGAAATCACAACAATAAGCTTGTCAATGCACACACTCTCCACTAATGATAGAAACAAGTCTACTCAGGTCAAATAGGACTTTTGGCTTGTAATGTTAGACTTTTGGAATTGACTATAAATGATGGATAATGATAGCAAAATTTATCATATGAGAGAATCTAAAATTTTTTAAATCAAAGGTCATAACTTATATCATAAGTACTTTAAAACATGAATCATTATTCTCTTTCTTTTCACCAATTCCTTTATTGCTCTCCTTTTTTTTTTCAAAGCATCACCCCCTTTTTTTTCTTTCTTTCTTTTTTTAATATTCATCTTGCATCCTTTATTCACCTTCATCACTCACCCTTCATTAAACATAAAATTCTTGCACAAAAATGAGTTCTAAAATGAGTTGGTCATTATTCTCTCAAAAATCATTCAAGCATGGGTAACAAAGTATATAACGAGGTTTAATATCAAAGAAATTGAATAGTTAGAAAACTACTCTCATTTAGGCTCAAATAGGGAATAAAATGTAAAAGGGTAGGCTTAAAGAAAGGTTCAAAAGAGTCAAAGAAGGCCTTATGTCATCCCTGAACAAATCATGTTTCTATGGATTGTGTCTCAAGCATATATAAAGACAAGTTCTTAGAGTGACAATTTAAAAAATAAGGCTAAAAGTGAAATTCAAGATAAAAAAAATTCTTTCAAACATCCTTTTTCTCTTGTATAAAAAGATTTACGAAGATTTTTATTTATACTAAAATGTGTTTAAAGAGGTTAAGTAAGATTCAAAATCAAGTTTTTATACTTCAATTTTGTAAAGTCGTGTGAATTTGAGTTAAAAACTTTTGTGATTGTATAAGAAAAAGAAATACAATAAAATTTCAAAAATCTCATGTCTAAGTTTGAAGATTCATAATCATATCATTGGCCACAAACAAAAACTAAACTAAACATTAAAATATAAGAAACAAAAATAAAAACCAAAACATGCAAAATAAAGTGAAACAATAAACTAAGAGAATGAAACAAACAAAATCATACAATACGACAAAAAATAGTCACAATGTAAAAGTAGATATAAAAGACAACACCCCCACACTTAAAGTTGGCATTGTCCTCAATGACATAAAAAGTATAAGAAAACATAGGAAACACAAAGGAAAGAAGATATCGTCACCCACTACAAGAGAGCCCAAGAAAGAGCTCCTTGTATGAATCCATGCATGAGGGTGGTTCGGTGATGATAGCCCTGTTTTGGTTTCATCTTCATTTTCTTCAACCTTTCCAACGATTTTCCTAAAAATAAAAATGGGGTTATGTAGTAAAATAATAAAACTAAAACCTAAACTATTAGAAAAATTGAAATTAAAGGATAAAAATTTTATTCTTGGGTTGCCTCCTAAAATTGCCTTTTGTTAACGTTTTTTTAACTCGACATGATCCATTTGTTATCTAATTCCTTCTCTTTCATGGATTGTTGGAAGCGTAAATGATGATCCTTTGAGCTTGTACTCCGCGTGGATCCATGATTCCAATAGTGTTGTAAATGCTGTAATAAAATTCTCAAATAGGGAACCACTATTAGAAAATAAAAGAAGATTTGTCAATTTAATGCCACAAAACCCATCAATATCATGCATAAGGATAAAATCATTAGGGCTTTCTCCTATTTTCTCTTTTAAATAAATTTCCTCTCTATTAGATTTGATGATATTTTGGGGAAAATGTGGATGAATTTCAAGAGAAGAATAAGCTAATTCTAATTAAGGCTCGATTTTGCAAGGAATGGAGGCATCAAGTAAGATTTGGTTGTCTTTTAAATCTAGTACTTGATAATTATCAATAAACTCATCCTCTTCATGGGCCAAAAATTGATAGGGTGATTTTTGAGAAAATTGAACTCTAAGTTCAGGCACCTCAGAAGAAAGAAGTTCTACTTTGTTTTCTAAGCTTTGCAAACTTGATTTAGTTGTCTCCTGAAAAAGGAGGGTTGTCTCCTGACATGCAAGGGTATTGATCACTACTTCTTTAATCATCTCTTCAAGGGATCTCTCTTGATCGTGTGCATCGCAACACAAGCAAATTAAACCTAGTTACCAAACTATGCAGTTAGGGCAAGTAGAGTCGAACCCATAGATAATTGAATTCAAATTTAATAAAATCCAAGCAACACATAATGAGGGGGGTTTTGGAAAAGTTTTGTCAAAGGAGTCAAAAGCAAATCTAAAAATAAAATTTAAGAATATAGATGAGAAAGTTGTTAACAATAATCAATCCGTAAGTAAATTGCTATGAGATCAATCATAGATTAATTAAGACAATTGAGTAGTTGATTTTAGAATTTGACTTAGCACTCAAATCCCTATCCTTTAATTAGATTAATTTCTCGTAGCAAGAAATAAAATAACTAATTTAATCAAATAAATCTAACTTTTAGTGATCAATAGATTTAAAAGATTAAATTGCATTACACTTGAAAGCATCATCAATGTCAAATTACATAATACAAAGTAGCTTTAATTTCATGCAATTTGATTTATACAATTCTCTATTATAAATCAAGTTGGTGGCTGAAAACTAATTTAACAATAGTTGCTACTTGGCGGGTTTAGCAATCTTAGCTTTAATATTTATACCCTAGCAATATAATCATGCAAATTAATCTAGGTGATCAATCTAAATAATAAACATGATTAATAAGATGAAAACAAGAATTGCATAAATACTCAAGAATAAATATGAAGTTTTTAATGTGAACAACAAAGCAAAATCTCATATCAAAATGACTTAATTCATGTTCATGTTAATAAAAGAAAACAACTCACAAGACATGATTAATAACCAAATAGAAAATAAAAAAATTTTTCCCAATGGAAAATCTTCTTGTCTTCAAGACTTCGGAAAATCAATTTTGAATTGTGTATCTTGAGTCTTGACTAAGAACTCTTTCAAGAATCCAAGATGGCTTCTCAATAATCAAATATGACTTCTCAAGATTGAAAGATGGATTTCAAGATAGTTTGTATTCCAATTTATAGGATTTGCATCCATATCCCTTTTCCTTAAAATCCTCCATATTTTAGGGATTGTATCTTCTTTTCCTTAAAAGCCTCCATGTTTTGGGAATTGTCTTTTCTTTCCTTAAAATCCTCCATGTTTTAGGGGTTATTTCTTCTTTTCCTTAAAAGTCTCTATGTTTTGGGGATTTTCTTCTCTTTTCCTTAAAATCCTCCATGTTTTAGGGGTTGTTTCTTCTTTTCATTAAAATCCTCCTTCTTGTCTTCTCTTTTCCTTGATTTATTCCTACAAACAAAAATAATGTATATGAAAATAAAATATTTCTTTAATTAGCATAATTAAGCTAAGTTACTTAAATTAATGTCATAAAAAGTACATAAACTTAGCTTAAATATGCACAAATCAATTGGTCCTGCTAATAATATCTCGTCCTTCTTCAAGCTCATGCAGAAGAAGCAAAGTGTTATTGAAAAGAACGTGGCTGACTTGACTAGGGTTGTGGCTGAGAATCAAGATGTTGCAGAGGTCGCTGAGAAAGAGCTGCAGAAAGTTAAACCCAAATTTTCAGCCAACAGGGAATTTAATGAGGAGGCCCTTTTATCTTTTCAAACTTTTAGGAATTATGTGAAACGTTTCATTGAGCCAATAGTCATTTCCCTTTTGTGTTGACAGTTGATGAGATCTTAGGAGCCACACAAATGAAGATAATGAGATTCAAGGACGAATCGAGCAACTCAAGGTCGATTGAAGATCATTTGTGCCATTAAAGGAAGATCATATTCAAAGACAACATTCATGGAAGATTTCAGTACTCAAAGTTCAACATTTCAAGTTCAAGGAGGAATAAAGACATTTGAATTGCAATTAACTTGAGCTTGAAGTAGTCCATGAAACCCTAAAGATTAGAAAAGGATTATGGCATCAAGAAGGTGGTGGCATGACTCATATTTTCAAGGATTAAGGGCTGCCAACTCTTGTCAAAAATCAGCATAATTAACTCATCTTCTAAAGCCAAAAGGTCATCTATTTCTTACCAAATCTTGCCAAGAAAACATTGGAATGAAAGCTGCATTTTTGGTTGGACAAATGAGAGCAAATTGAAGAAGGACTAGGAGCAAACAATCACCTATCCGGCACTAGGTAGTTTGGACTTCAATTCTTGTAGCCAAGTGGTAGCATCTCGGCTCCAGGAGCCTGCAGTTCAGCCTTGGCTGTAGTCCCCTCGAGCAACACATTTTTCCCTGGTTTGTTCTTCCAAGTTTTGTTAGTAACTTTTATTTAGTTTAGGCCTTTATGTGCAAATATTTTTCCAGCTTTCTTATGTTGGTTTTAGCTTGAAAACATTTACTACGCTTTAGGTGTTGACCAGTATCTTTTTGAGCAAGGGGTCTTATATTTGTAAGGAAATGGTCAATTGATCTATGTCTGCTCCTCGTGCTATCTTAGACTTTCATTCAATTGCATTGATTTCTCTTACTGGAGGTCTTTTTATTTCTTGAGGTTGCTGGTCGACTGATGCTCCTGTATGTGCTAGAAGCTCTTACAAATGAATTTCTTGATTAATCTCTCAATCTCTCTCTGGAGGTCAAAGTAATAATTAATAAGGTGGCCATAGTCTCTGTGATATTGACAGAACTTATTCATGTCTCTTTTTGCCACAAGAGATTTGAGAGGTCGTGGAGGTTTGATCAAGCCTTTCGTTTCAATTGCTAAAACAATTTCTACCTGTGACATCATTAGTGCCAGGACCATGAGGTTTGGAAGTGTTCTTCTGCTGGGATTTTGCCTTAGTTGGCTTTTTAGATGGAGGTGTAAAACCAGGGATCTTCTCTTGGATTGCTATCTCCTCTGATTTTATCAGCCTCTCCAAGAGTGTTTGTAATTTCTTTACAGTCTTTAACCCTGTTCAGCAGGCCTTAATGCTACATACCCCCTTTGCAATCATTGTTTGAAGGCTGTTATCTATATAACATTATTCTTTTGTTTGATTTCTACAGCTTTATCATTGAATCTACTAGTAGCCTCTTGTGCTTTCTCCAATTTTCTGTCTTATAGTAAAGAAGTGGTTGATGTCTTTCTCGCACCTCTTGCTACTTTGATAATTCGTTAAAAATCGATCCAAGAGGTGACTCCAACTAGAGATGCTTGACACTCGAAGCCCCTTAAAATAAGATTAAGCTTTCTTGGTTAGGGTGAAACGAAAGGCTTTGCATTTGACATGATCTGGGTATTCAAACATTTCCATGTTCGAGTGACTCTCTAGTATATGTCTATTTGTGGCTCCGTTGTCCCATCATATTTTGTTGTAATCTGAGGTGGCTTGAATCTAGGAGGCATTTTCTTTAACCTGGTAGCATTTACGAAGGGTGATTGTTGTGTGAGGTCAATCTCATTCTGCAAGTCCCGGCTTTCTACCTCTCAGGATTAACTTGGGGCTCCTTTTTATCTCTGTTGCTTTCTCTTCTCTGACCCTGATTTTGAGATATGGCTACTCTATTGAGCTTATTCCTTAAGTTATTCTTCCTTCCATTTTGGAGAGTTTCTCTCATGTCAACAGGGGGTCAATCTCCCATGTTACTATTTTGTGGAACCCCAGGTTGCGTTCCTTGGTGTTGACATGGATCTTGTTGAAGGTTTTCCTCCCGATCTCTATTGCTATGGAAACGGTCTCCGGAATTTTGTAGTGTAGATCTTGCAACCCTTCGTTGTTTAAGGTGAGTTTGGGATGGGGTTCTCTCTGTGGACACTTAGTCCCTTCTTTCTGTCAATCCTTCTAGCACGTTTACCATTCTCTCTAGCAAACGTTCGGATATAGTGATGCAGCTTCCACGAGATCTTCGTGGTTCATGGGATTGTGCCTAACGATCTGTGTTATACCTTTCTTGATGAATCTCCCCAGGTCTTCTGGATGGTCCAGAGCGAGTTGGTTCCATATTCAACTCTGGTACCTGTTCTGAGGCTTCTGGAGGTTCTAAGTTCAGAACATCCGGTGAAGGCTATTCCTAAATAGCCTCCGCAATATGCAACTCAGTCTTGTGTCCTCTCCTTGTTGATTGTTCTCCTGCCATTACATGATTTTTAAATGTTTTGCCCACAAATGGAGCCAGAAGTGAAGGGGGACGAATTGGTTCTCCAGGTCACCCATTGACTTGAAGCTTGTAAGAACAACTAGAAAGGAAAAATGGATCATCGGAGCAGGCTGTTGCTTGTGGGTACACTACAATGATCAAGTCAGTCAGCAGAAAGAGTTGAGTAAGATGGAGAGTATACACTAGTACACTGAATGTATTATCCTAACCTGTTGATATGTGATCATGATCCCTTATTTAGTTGGAAATCAATCAATTTAATTCAATTTAGGAGTCATGTCCTGATGGAAATGAATTGTATATCATGTGATTGAAAAAAAGTGTATCTAGTCAATCTTTGATCATGTTCTCCCTTTGGGAGTTTGTTTGTTAGAGTGCGTTACGCTCCCTTAACATGTCCTAGTGATTGCTAGGGAAGTGTTTCATGATATCCAGAGGTCCTAGGCAGCTCTTTGAAGACCTTGATGATGACCTATGACCTTCGACGATGTCCTTGGGGATCTATATCTCTGTCATAAGTATTTGACTTGTAGGTCGTGAGCCTTACTGAGATAGTAGGAGATCGTGGTCATGCGGAAGAACCGAGGTTTTATGAGTATATATTTATAGACCTCCTTAGGTCTTTACCATAGAATAGACCGGGTTGGATCTTTACTTCACGATCTGGGTTTATGTGTAGTTGGGTCTGGTCCTTTGGGTTGTACCCATTTTTCCAATCAATAAGTATCACGAATGACCATTTAATTTCAAATTTAAATGATACTCCCACTACTTTTCTTCAAATTAATAACCCTGATTAATAATCAAAAAATTACAAAATTAACTTTCTAGTGGACCAAAATCCACATTTCACCTTACCTCGAGTTAGCTTTGGCTATTGCCTCGAGATTTAGTTATTTAGGTAAGCAACACTTGGCTTATTGCATCTCTATGTAACTCTTAGTATAAACATGAACAACTATTGTTCCTAATCAATCTAGATTAGCTCAATCCTATTAAGGGAACCTAGTTAAGCCGGCCTAATTTATAACCCTTTGGATATTGATGGAGACCAAGCTCCCTCTGTGCCTAATGGACTGATTACTAGAGCACGAGCATCGAAGTAGAAGAAGGCTTTCATTGCACACCTCCAAATGAAGGAAGAAGAACTTGATCTTGAAGCCATCTTTAAGGCCACCAAATTTGAAGATGAATGTGCTACAAAAGGACTTTGGAATATAACATCTTTGGAAGACCAAAAACACTTTGAACCATTCCACGGAATCAAGCAATGAAGGCTGCAAAATGGCAAGGAAAGAAACTAGTAAAAACTAAAAATGGAAGGTTGGAAGCATCACTGTTCGGCTCCGGATGAACCTGTCCAACTCCACCAGCAGAACTAGAAGCAATTCGGCACCCCTCCACTGTCCTATCCGGCGCCTATCCAGGTTCAGTTGGAGCCGAAGGGATCTCCTCCCAACCGAAAATTTGCAATGTTTTATTTTTTGTGTAGTTAAGGGACCTCTTTGTAATTCTTTCATCCTAAACTTATTTGCTAAGAAGAGCTTGCACCAAAAACTCTATAAATAGCCCTCTTATGTGTAAGAACCCTAATTAATGTTCATTCAACTTTCAAAGGAAGAAAACCTTTGATGTGAATTCATGCAAAGGAAACCATCTTCATCAACATTACACAAATCACATTAAAACTTACCCAAGATTTCATCCAAGATTA
>JAWZTD010055544.1:0-10233 GCA_035221335.1 Echites panduratus | reverse complement strand
ATAATAATAATAATAATAATTATTATTATTATTATTATTATTTACCACAAATTAGTTGTTTTGAAAAGCATTGCTATGTCATTGTTATTAAAACTATTATTATTTGTGAGACCATAGCATTTAGTGCAAGGTTAATTTTTTTCTCTAAAATTTTAATGTAGAAAAATGAACACTTTAATTTCATGTTAGGATCAATCCCTGGGAATTTAGAGAATAACAAAATATGTAGAGAAAATAAGAGCACAAAAGAGATTTACGTGATTCGGTCAATTTGACCCACGTCCATGGGCAAAGAGGAGCAAGATATTATTACTATGAAGAAGGATATAGATATTGGAGAAATACCCCATAAACCCTAAAAGGGAAGAGAGAACTCAAGAGTATACAAAATCCCTCTTGGTGGTACACCTTGGTACATTTTGGTACATCTTAATTAAGAACTCTTGACTCCTATTTATAATATTCAAGTAAGGCAAAACTCTCTTACACAACCAATATGGGATAAACAACCTCTTCCTAATCCATATAGGATAAAGTTATTGCTAACAAATTCTAAACCATGCAAGATAAAGGGACTCTTAACAAATCCTAAATCATATAGGATCAAGGCATTCCTAACAAATCTCTACTTTGACTTGCATCCTAGATAACAAACAACAGATTTACTCCACCTTCTCCACGAAAACTTCAATCAGTCAAATCATACACATCGAACACCGACTAAATCCAAGCAATACATAAACTTGGATAGTGGAAGAGGTTTCATTAACATGTCAGTAGGATTATCATTTGTGTGAATCTTCTGAATTGAGATTCTTCCTTTAGCAATAGTTTCTCTAATGAAATGATATTTTACGTCAATGTGCTTTGTTCTCTCATGATACATCTGGTCTCTAGTCAAGTGAATGACACTTTGACTATCACAGTGAATGGTAGTCACTCCTTGATATTGATTCAACTCACCAAACAAACCATTTAGCCACATAGCTTCTTTAATGGCTCTAGCCATAGCTATATATTCTGCCTCAGTAGTAGATAAAACAACAACATGTTGTAAACTAGCCTTCCAGCTAACAGCACAACTACTAATACAAAAAATATATAACCAGTAAGTGATCTCCTTTTATCAAGATATCCCGCATAATCTGAATTTACATATCCAACTAAAGTGTTTTGGTTCTTACCGAACTCCAAACATATTTCTGAACTACCTCGTAAGTATCTGAGAATCCACTTCACAGCATTCTAATGCTCTTTTCCAGGACAAGTCATATATCTGCTTACCACATTAACAGCTTGTGAAATATCTGGACATGTACAAGCCATTGCATACATAATACTGCCGACTGCACTAGATTATGGAACTCAAGCCATATACCTCTTCTCTTCATCGGTCTGCAGTGACTGAGCAGCTGATAGCCTAAAATGACTAGCAAGAGGAGTACCTCCAGGTTTAGCATTTTTCATACCAAAATGTTCCAAAACCTTTTCAAGGTATTTCTGTTGAGTCAAATATAATTTTTCAACTCCTCGATCTCTTTTAATCTCCATGCCAAGAATTTTCTTCGCTGCTTCCAAATCTTTCATCTCAAATTCACTACTCAATTGTCTCTTCAAAGTGTGACTTTCTGACAAATCCTTGGCAGCAATAAGTATGTCATCAACATATAACAGCAAATAAGTGAAAGAGCCATCATTTTTCTTCCGGAAGTACACACAACTGTCATACATGCTTCTGGAGTAACTATGAACCAACATAAAGGAATCAAACTTTTTATACCATTGTCTTGGAGACTGCTTCAATCCATACAAGGATTTCTTCAATAAGCAAACATGGTTTTCTTTACCTTCAACTTCAAATCCTTCGGGTTGTTTCATATAAATTGGTTTTTGAAGTTCACCATGTAAGAAGGGTGTCTTAATATCGAGTTGCTCCAACTCCGAATCATACATGGCAACAAAAGCAAGTAAAACATGAATAGAGCTATATTTAACAACAGGTGAGAAAACATCATTAAAATCAACACCTTGTACTTGACTATAACTCTTTGCAACTAATCGTGCTTTATACATTACATTTTCAACCCCTGGAATGCCTTCTTTTTTCTTGAAAACCCATTTGCAACTAACAATTTTCTTTTCTAGCGGAGCCTTTACAAGGACCCAAGTACCATTCTTGTAGAGAGATTGCATTTCTTCATTCATCGCAATCAACCACTTATCTGAATTATCACAAGAAATTACCTCTGAATATGAAGATGACTCACCAATTTCTTCTGTTTCATGTGCAATTGATAGGGCATATGCAACTAAATTTGCATATCTTTGTGGCTGACGAATCTCTCTCCTTGGTTTGTCCCTTACTATAGAATATTGCTTCTCTTGTGATTCAACTTCAACAGGTTTATTTATCTGAATTGGATGTGCTGTAGGTGCAACTGACTGAGAACTGTTGCTACCTAATTCAATCTCCACCTGTTTCTGCATACTGTCTATCGGGAGAACTCCTAAGATCCCTTTTGGGATTCAACATAACTGACTTATCGAAAGTAACATCTCTGCTAATTATAAATTTAGGTGATTTGGGATCAGGACACCATAAACGATATCCTTTCACCCCATGTGCATATATAATTAAAATACATTTTTTAGCCCTTGGCTCTAATTTTCCATTGTTCACATGTATGTATGCAGGACATTAAAAAATTTTCAAATTAGAATAATCAGGAAGAGTACCTGATCAGACTTTATTTGGAGTCTTGAAACTCAGAGCTATAGAAGGAGCGCGATTGATAACATAACACGCAGTGGAAATAACTTCTGCCCAAAAGTCATTTGTCAGTCTAGCATTCGAGATCATACATTGAGCTCTCTCCAACAAAGTTATGTTCATACATTTTGCCACACCATTTTGTTGTGGAGTCATTCTCACAGTGTGATGGCGAACAATTCCTTCATTTTTGTAGAATCCATTGAATTCACCTTTGCAAAATTCCAAGCCATTATCTGTTTTTTAACCGCTTAATTTGTTTTCCTGTCCGTTTCTCAATCATAACTTTCCATGGCTTGAAAGTAAGGAAAACATCATTCTTATGCTTTAGAAAATATACCTAGACTTTTCTTGAAAAATGATCAATAAAAGTCAACATATACCTAACACCACCAGTAGACAAGGTACGAGAAGGCCCCCAAAGGTCTGAATGAATATAATCCAAAGTACCTTTTATCCTGTGAGTCACTGGTGATTTGAATCTGATTCTTTTCTAAGTCCCAAAAATACAATGCTCACAGAAATCCATTGCACCAGTACTTTGTCCACTAAGAAAACCTCTTTTGCTCAATATCGATAAGACTTTCTTGCTCATATGTCCCAAACGCATATGCCATAATTTTGTGATGTCAAAATCTAACAAAGCTGCTGTAGAAACAGCAACAACACATGTGACACTAGACAAATGCAAAATATATAAAGTACTAAACCTGTGTGCTTTCATGATAATCAGAGCTCCTCGGGTAACTTTCAGAACTGCACCTTCACCTGTGTATTTGCATCCTAAAGTCTCAAGGGTGCCCAAAGAGATGAGACTTTTCTTCATATCAGGAACATGTCTGACATCAGTGAGTGTCCTCACCACACCATCATGCATCTTTATTCGGATTGTACCTATACCAATAACTTTGCAAGAAGCATTGTTGCCCATCAAGACAACTCCACCTTCAACTGAATCATATATTGAAAACCAATCTCTATTGGGACACATATGATAAGAACAACCTGAATCTAAAATCCATTCATTTGCATGTTTGGAATTATCATCAGTTGCTTTGACAATAATTCCATTATTCTCATCAACAGCAACATTAGCTTTGGCGGTTTAATCCTCAATTTTCTTTTTTACCATTCTCCTTATTTTTCAATTTATAACACTCTGATTTAATATGCCTATTTTAATGACAGTAATTGCACACCAAATTTTTATGTTTGGATCTTGACATCGAGCGGATCCTACTACTGTCAGTATCTCTTTTCTCATACCTACCCCGAACAAACAAGCCATCAGCCTGATCTCCACTTGTTTCCCCAGTAATATCTCTATCTATCTGATCTTTAGATTTTAGAATAGATTTAATTGCCTTGTAAGAGATAGTGTCTTTTCCATAAAGCATCGTATCACGGAAATACTTAAAAGACTGGGGTAGAGAACACAAAAGTAACAGGGCCTGATCTTCATCCTCAATCTTGACTTCTATATTACTCAAATCCATAATAATGGAATCAAATTTGTCAAGATGTGAGAATATAGAGGTACCTTCCACCATACGTAATGTATACAAACTCTGCTTCAAATAGAGTATGTTCTGACTTCTTCATATATAGCATTTTTAATTTTTCCCACATGCCTTTAGCTGTGGGTCTCATCAGCAACCTCCGAAGAACCTCATCGGAAGGGTTTAGAATGATGCCTGATCTAGCCTTTTTGTCTAGGTTGTCGAACTCTTCACTCCACATAATCTTTGCTTTCTTCTCCTTTCCTTGTAGCGCTACACCTACTCCATCCTGGATCAGAAACGCCTCCATCTTGAGCTGCCACATGCCGAAGTTGACACTCCTATCAAATTTTTCTAAATATGTTTTTGTTATCGTCATATCGACTGACACAAATTTACCCGGGGATCCAACTCTGATACAAGTTTGTTAGGATCAATCTCTGTGAATTTAGACAATAACAAAATAATAACAACATATGTAGAGAAAATAAGAGCACAAAAGAGATTTACATGATTCGACCAATTTGACCTAGGTCCACGGGGGAAGAAGAGTAAAGTATTATTACTATGAAGAAGGATATAGGTATAAGAGACTTTTCACAAATTCTAAATCATATAAGATCAAAACATTCCTAACATTTCATAATATATGTATATATATAAACTAAAACATAAAATTCCAACGCATCTATGAGTTGACTGGAATGCTCGAACACTAACTGCATATAGCCCAATTTATTTATGTTGCTAACATTCAATTAAACTAACCCAAATCAATAAGATAAGATTACAAATGCAATCCATTTGCAGCAGCTCCTAATCCTAATTACTCTTTACTAATGCTCCCATTTTAACCTAAACCCAGGGATGAAATGGATACTTGACCGTTATTCCACATGAAGGTCGGGTCAAATCCGATTAGAGGATACAGATTTTTTTTTTTTATAAAAAAAATGCTCCCATTTTGTTTCCCCGATACTTATGCTTATGCTTTAGCTTTAGTGATGTCTCCATTTTCATTTTCTTTCACCGTTTCAGCAGCAGTGGTATTGTCTTGTTTCTCAGTTTCTGCTGCCTTTTTTTTACGTCTCTCTTCTTCCTCAGCCTTGAGTAGTGTTGCTTTCTCAATTGCCTTGATCAGTCTCTCCAAACAAGTTTCAGCCACATCGGCCGAAGACTTGGGCATCAAATTCTCGGCAACATCAGCAGGGGCCATATTTGCTTCCTCCAACAAACCGCCAATAGTTGAAAATAGAGGGTTTGATTCGATACTCAAGTAGTTCTTGGCAAGAAGTTTGAATGCCTCATATCCACAGTATGACAGTTCAATGTGCTTATCCATCCTCCCCTTTCGAATCAAAGCCGGATCAAGCTTGCCTACATGATTGGTCGTGAAGACAATTAGCCTTTCTCCTCCACAGGCTGACCAAAGCCCATCAATGAAGTTCAAAAGCCCCGAAAGAGTGACTCTGCTGCTCTTATTGCTTTCCTCCTCTGTTGCCTTTTTCATTTCCTTTTCCACCGAGCCCTTCTCTTCTTCATCTTTTTTCTCCTTTTTCTTCTCCCTCTGCCCCGTGAGATCAAGGGAGCAATCAATATCTTCCATCACTATAATGGACTTGCTTGATGTCTCTATTAACAGTTTCCTGAGCTCTGTGTTGTCCTTGACAGAAGTCAATTCCACATCATAGACGTCATAGTTCAAGAAGTTGGCCATTGCTGCGACCATGGAGGACCCGTTCCGGGAGGACCATAAAGAAGGTAACCACGTTTCCATGCCTTGCCAATCTTAGCATAATAGTCCTTGGCATTGGTAAATGTAGTCAAATCATCGATGATTTCTTGCTTCTTGTTTGGATCCATGGCCAGAGTGTCAAATGTTGCCGGATGCTCAAACGCTACATGGCTCCACATGCTCCTCCTGTATCCGGTCTGGCTCTTGTTGTTAGTGTGGAGCTTTCTCTGCCTCTGCTTCACGCCCCTCTCTTTGCCCTCTTTCAGGACACGTTTCAAGTAGGTGGTGATGATGGTTTCTCTGTATCTGTCTTGAAAAGTGAGGATGAAAGACCTCTTCACTGCTTCTCTGCGACGGTAAGAAATGACCTGAGTCTGAGGAGTGTGCTGTCTAGAAAGCCACCACAGTTTGATGCCTTGAAATTCATCAATCACTTCTTCTTGATCTTGGATGGTGAGGACAATTGAATCACAATCTCCGGTAACGCTGGCTTTGAGACGTTTGGCCTGCTTGGAAGAATGCTCTTCAAGGTATCTTTCAATGGCGACGTAGGCTTTGCTGCGCTGAAATCCATCACCTTGATACTCCGGGAAAGTGATAGAGATGTAAGGGAAGAGGATGGTTCTGAGTTTTTTGAAGCACCTGTTGATTGGGTGACGGAGTTCCCGAGGGAAATAGTTCTGATACATGGCCATAAGGAACATTATTCCGGCCATGGCAGAGCCAAGATTTGACCACATTTCACCCTTGGTCATGGTCATCATCTCTCTCAAAGTTAATTAATTGTATTTGGAAGAAGAATTGAAGCTTGCTCTTTAATTTATATAGTAAATCTTAATAATTAATTTATGGAGAAGGAATTTAAGTTCCTAGTGGTGGTGGTACTACTGCTGCTGCTACTACTACATGATGAAATTAGCTACTTTAGTTCGCTTGTAGGTGGACGTGGACGTGGACGTGGGAATGGATTACAATACAATACAATCCTCATTTTTGTTCTTGTGTTGACATATATTTTGGTCATGAAATGGAATAACTAAATAAGGTCCACATAGATAGATAGATCCTGACGAAGACTGTGTGGATTCTTTCCATATACATATGGACAATAGCATTAGAGGAAGTTGATTTGTATTTTCCTCCCCCAAGTCAGAAATGGTTGGCAGACCAATGTTCCATTCCAACTAAGCAATGATCGATCGATCACAGTCGTCCATCTATGTTTTTAAAAAATGCATGCCTTACCACACACGTCATAAAAAATAAAAAAAAAGAAAAGTTATGATAAAGTTAATTGTACTCCTTCCTTTTAAACAAAATTAATTAACAAAATGATCGAGGGCTGTACTGTACATAATATAAATTACGTACCACCATCAGAAGATTAATTAAGGGAGTAACGATGATCCATTTATAATGACATCTTAATAATTGGATTAGATTATACCATAGCCAAAGTTCAAAGACTTTTCTTTATTTTCTTTTTTAAAATCAAAAGAAGACTAAAAGGGTTGTTGGCTTTTGGAGTACTTTGTGGGTTCCTCCTCTCTCTAACAACCCTTTTGGAGTACCTCTCTCTCTCTTTCTCTCACACACATGAAATTCTCGTTGTTTTGGCAATTGGCAACAAAAGCTGTGATTATGATAATCTATATTGTTACGAATTGCCAGAAATAATTAATCTAGCTATAGTAGCTTGGATAATTTAATTATTCTAATTAATAATACCAATAATACTCAGCTTCCCAGCTGCCTTAACATCATTTCTATATATTTTTTGAATTTCCACTTGCCCATGACCGTAGTAATAATTTCCTCATTGATAGGAAAGGCTCTGTTTCACTCACGCCATACCATATCTATCTATGGGTTTATTTTTACCATATAGATTGTGAAGATGCTCATACATTAATTTGGTGTGTGGGTTCGGTTGTGATTCACGGTGGATATAAATCATGTATGTAGTCCATATTTCTTCTACTTTTGTGAGAAACTTCTTGACCTGCAAGTAATTAACAACAGACTGTTAGCGTACTACATGTCCCAACCCCGCCCCCCTCTCTCTCTCTCTCTCTATATATATATATATATATAAATATATATACACCCACACACACACATACATATACATATTACTAAGCCCGCAAGTCCTTTAGTAAAACAGAACTCTTTCAATTTACCAAAAAATTCTTCAGAAGAAAGAAACCTAGAAGATTATGACCATGGGGGAAATTTGGGGGAGTTTAGGCTCCGCCATGGCCGGATTAATGTTCCTTTGGGCCATGTATCAGAACTATTTCCCTCACGAACTCCGTCATCCGTTCAGCAAATATTTCCAGAAACTGAAAACCCTTATCTATCCATACATCCAAATCACATTTCCTGAGTATCAAGGAGATGGATTTGAGCGTAGCAAGGCCTATATGGCCATTGAAAGGTACCTTGACAAGACTTCTTCCAAGCAAGCCAAGCGTCTCAAGGCCAATATTGTTCAAGATTGCGAAACAATTGTTCTTAGTATGCAGGATCATGAAGAGGTCACCGATGAATTTCAAGGAATTAAGCTCTGGTGGGCTTCTTTCCAAGATATTCCCATGAAGCAGTCAATTTCATTCTATCCCAGAGAAGATGAGAAGAGATTTTTCACTCTCACTTTTCATCAAAGATATCGTGAAATCATCACCAACACATATTTGAAACACGTTTTCGAAGAGGGAAAGGCTATTACTGTGAAGGAGAGGCAGAGGAAGCTCTACACCAACAACAAGGGCGAGAATTGGGTTGGATACCGGAGAACCATGTGGAGCCATGTAGTCTTTGAGCATCCATCAACATTCGATACTCTGGCAATGGATCCTATAAAGAAGCAACAAATTATTGATGATCTCGTCACATTCACCAAGGCTAAAGAGTATTATGCCAAGATTGGCAAGGCATGGAAGCGCGGTTATCTTCTTTACGGTCCTCCTGGAACCGGCAAGTCCTCCATGATTGCCGCCATGGCCAATTTACTCAACTATGATGTTTATGACCTTGAATTGACTTCGGTCAAGGATAACACAGAGCTGAGGAAGTTACTCATTGACACATCTAACAAGTCCGTTATAGTGATTGAAGATATCGATTGCTCCCTTGATCTCACCGGGCAGAGGGAGGAGAAAAAGGTGGAGGAAAAAGACAAAGAAAAAGATGATGAAAAGGCTGCTGAAAAAGAGATGAAGAAGAAAATGGAGGAAAGAGACAAGGGCAGCAAAGTCACTCTATCAGGGCTTCTCAACTTCATTGACGGGCTGTGGTCGGCTTGTGGAGGAGAAAGGCTCATAGTTTTCACAACCAATTATGTTGAAAAGCTTGATCCGGCCCTTATTCGTAGCGGGAGGATGGATAAGCACATTGAATTGTCATACTGTGAGTTTGAGGCATTCAAGGTGCTTGCCAAGAATTACTTGGATATCGAATCACACCCTCTGTTTCCTATGGTGAGACGGTTATTGGAAGAAACTAAGATCACACCTGCAGATGTGGCAGAGAATTTGATGCCGAAATCTTCCAAGGATGATGCGGACATTTGTCTGGAGAGAGTGATGAAAGCGATAGAAGCTGCCAAGGAAGAAGAAAGACTGAAGGCTGAGGAAGAAGAAAGACTAAAAGCTGAGGAAAAAGAAAAAGCAGAAAAAGAAAAAAATAAAGAAGAAGACAGCAAGAAGAGTAAGGAAAATGGAGAGATCACCACCAAAGAAAATGGGGACATTACAAGAGAGTAATAATTACTGGTTAGAAGAATAATTCCTGTCTAGTTCTTAGTACATTTGATTTACTTTTGATTAAGCTGAATTGCAAGATTAATTTTTATATTAAAATTGCAATTACATATTCTATATATCTTGTAATCTCTCATTTAATAATACATAATTATTAATTAAGGAATAAAAGCACTTCATTTGCCAGTCTGAACCGTTCCGGTTCCAACCGAAGTCCTTCTAGACCCTTTAAATTAGAGTTTGATTAGATTAAATTATCAAAAAAGTTTATAAAGTGAAAGTTTAAGTAAAATTGAATCTTATATAGACTGATCACACTCTTGGGTCATCCCAATTAATTAGTATAGTTTATTATTATAATAATTATTATTTTACATCTTAATCCAAAATTATTAATTTGTATTTAGTAAAACACAAAAATTAATCATAAAAAACAAATAATTAAATATTAATTAGATTTAAAATTCG
>JAWZTD010055502.1:0-10237 GCA_035221335.1 Echites panduratus | reverse complement strand
TAGGACTCCAAGCCAGAAGCGTGATCCAAATTGATATGGTCATTTTCATCGGGATATTGGTCATAACACTGAAAGGTGTTTTGACTTGACAAAACAAATTGAAAAAGCAATCCAACAAGGCTACTTGAAGGAGTTTATAGCTGAAAAAGCCGACGAAAGGCAGAAGCAGAAGGTTCAAGAAGATAAACCTCCTGTTGCAGAATTAAACGCCATCGACCGTTCAGGATTTCCGGAAGACTCAAAGCAGCGAAAAGGAAGAGACGATCCTTTGATTATCTCCATACAAATTGGAGATTACAGGTGCTGATTGATTCAAAGAGTGTAGTCAATGTGTTGTACAGGTCCTCCTTTAACAAGATGCAAATCCCGAAAGAATCTCTGAAGGAATCAGGAGTAAACCTGATCGGATTCACTGGAGATTCTGTCAGGATTCCAGGAGTCGTAAACCTACAACGGTAGCGAGATCTGGAGAAAATGCTTTTAGAGTGGATTTGGAGTATGCAGTAGTTGATGTGCCAAGCTCCTATAACGCTATACTCGGCAGACCTGGATTGGTAGCCCGAAACACCATGGTCGACCTCCCTAATTAGTCTTTAATTGTGAGAGGAACTTTTACAACCTTCACCATTCATGGGGACCAACAAGCTGCTGTAAAGTGTTACTTGAACAGAACCTGTTTAGGAAATGAAAATCCTTAAAGGAAAGCCAATTCAGGAAATGAAAAACCTAAAGGAAAAATCTCTGGATATGATCCAGTTCTGAACCCTGGTCTTGACGACCAAGAGAGAATTCGTGCCTCCGACAGCTTTGAGATGTACTATTCCAATCCTCGCTAAAAGGAAAAGGGAATTAAGATTGGAAAATCCCTTTCATGTGACTTGAGTCAACAATTGAAAGAGTTCCTGGCAGAAAATTTGGACGCTTTCGGCTGGACGCCAACTGACCTCAAAGGAGTTCATCCTTCAGTCTCTAAGCATAAAGTTGGGTTAATACCCAACACCAAGCTGATTAAACAAAAGAAGAGAGCTTATGCCCCAGATAGAGTGGAGGTTATCAAAAGGGAAGTCAAGGCACTACTCGATGTGGATATCATTGAGGAAATTCAATATCCTGATTGGCTTGCAAATCCTGTGGTAGTGAAAAAACCGAATGGACAGTGGAGGATGTGCATTGATTTCACTACGTTAAACAAATTTTGTCTGAAGGATTCTTATCCGTTGCCCAGAACTTAGTAGATTCCACATCCGGGTTCGAATATCTGTGCTTTCTGGATGCCTATAAGGGATATCATCAAATCCCGATGGATGATGGAGACAAGTCCAAAACTTCTTTCATCACGGAAGAAGGCACATTTTGTTATAGAAAGATGCCTTTTGGACTTAAAAATGCTGGAGTTGAATTCCAAAAAATGGTGGATAAGGTCTTCAAAGGTCACATTCGGGAAAAACATGGAAGTATACATTGATGACATGATCATCAAATCCAGAACAACTTCCTCTCTGCTCCCTGACATCAAGAACATATTTCAGACCTTAAAGCTGTCTGGAATGCCCTTGAATCCCGAAAAATGCACCTTTGCTGTAAAATCAAGAAAATTTCTTGGGTACATGATATCCGCAAGAGGGATTGAGGCAAATCCTGAAAAAATTCAAGCATTGATGAATATGAGTCCCCCCAAAAGTGTGAAAGAGGTTCAAAGACTAGCCTACAAAATGGCAGCGGTAGGAAGGTTTATTTCAAAGCTTGCCTACGAAGGAGAAAGATTTTACAATCTTCTCAAAAAACCTAACAAATTTGAGTGGACTCCCGAATGTCAAGTGGCATTTGAAAAACTCAAAGCCTACCTAGCCAAACCTCCACTGCTCACAACCCGTCAAGAAAGAGAACCTCTACAGCTCTATTTAGCACAGAGTGAAAAGGCTATGAGCTCTGTTCTACTTTGTGAAAGGGAAGGAAACAACTTCCCATATTCTATGTAAGCAAACTATTGCATGGGGCTGAAATAAAATATCCTGAAGTAGAAAAGTTGATTTATGTTGTGGTCTTAACTGCTAGGAGACTTCGCCCATACTTCCAAAGCCATATAATTACAATAAAGACAAATGCTCCTCTCAGGCAAGTGTTTAATAAACCTGAAATTTCTGGAAGAATAATGAAATGGGCTTTAGAGCTATCAGGATATGAAATTCACTTTGAGCCAAGAAATGCCATTAAAGCTCAAGCTTTAGCAGATTTTGTTGAAGAATGTACCAGAGAAGCTCCTGCTCAATTAGGGACCTCTCACATTCCCGACACAGATACCTGGGTCATGCATACAAACGGATCCACTAAAAAGGATAAGGCAGGAGCAGGAGTTCTCTTAATAAACCCGAAAGGAGAAAAAATCCCATTAGCTGTCAGGTTCGGGTTTCAACCTTCAAACAACGAAGCTGAATATGAAGCTTTGTTATCAAGGCTTCGATTGGCAAATCAACTAAACATCAGGAAACTCCTGGTAAAGGTGGATTCGCAGGTAATTTGGGGACATGTATCAGGCCAAACTGAAGCTAAAGATGAAGGTATGAAAAAATACTTGGAGAAGACAAAGCAACTGATTCCCCATTTTGACCAGTTTTTTATTCAACACAATCCCACAAGAGAAAATGCATATGCAGATGAGTTGTCTAAATTAGGCACCAGTGAAAACACTCCCAAATTCCATTTTGATCTAGAAGACATCACTGCTAAATCAATCAGTCAGCAAAAGTGTTATGTCACTGATTCAGGAATTGATTCGAGATCGCCCATAATCTCTTTTCTAAATGATGGAACGCTCCCCGTCAATAATTTTCTAGCCAAAAAAGTCATAAGATGGGCTCTAAAATATATCCTAAAGGGGGGCAGTTATACAAAAGATCATACACCTGGCCTCTATTAAAATGTCTTGGTCCCTAAGAATGTTCTTATGTCCTAGGAGGAATCTGTGGAGGACATACATCTGCAAGAATCCAGGCCAAAAGAATACTCTGCCAAGGGTATTACTGGCCAACAATGACAGCAGATGCCGAAGATCATCTCAGGAAATGTCCTGATTGCCAAAAAAACAAAAGTTTAGATTCTGCCCCAACTGTCAACTATCATCCTACTACAGCTTCAATACCATTTGGCTTGTGGGGAAAAGATATCCTTGGTCCATTTCCAAAAGCAATAGGAGGTCTACAGTTCCTCATCGTTGCAGTCTAATATTTTACCCGATAGATTGAAGCTGAAGCAGTAAGCATTATATGAGGAAAGAAAGTCCAATCCTTTGTGTGGAGATGTATTATTTACAGATTTGGTATCCCAAGAGTTATAATTTCTGATAATGGGCGACAATTTGTGGGGAGCCCATTCAAAGATTTCTGTGAAAATCTTGGGATTGTACAAAGACTAACTTCAGTCGGATATCCACATACGAATGGACTAGCAGAAGCAAGTAATAGAACTTTGCTTCAAGGAATCAAGAAAAATCTTGGAAGACACAATAAAAATTGGGTAGAAGAAATTCCCAAAGTATTGTAGGCTTACAGAACAATTCCCAGGACTGGAACTGGTGAAACCCCATGCAGTTTATACTTTGGAGTAGAAGCAATACAACCAGTTGAAGTTTGAGAGCCATGTTTCAGGATGATGCAATATGATTTTGAAGAAAATCTGGTAAACAGAAGAACAGAGCTAGACTTGATTTAAGAAATCAGGTCTGAGGCATTTCAAAAAGACCAATCCTACAAAAAGGCAATTGCATCTAGGTACAATAGTAATGTTAAGCCCAGAAGATTCTATGAAGGCAATCTGGTTTTGAAAAAAGCTAATGTGGCTAAACAAGGAAATCTGGGAAAACTTGATCAAAGATGGGAAGGTCCATACCTTGTCCTGGAAGCCAGAGAAAATGGAAGTTACATTTTTTGTGATTTAAATGGTCACAAACTTTTAAGACCATGGAACACATATAGCCTGAAAAAGTTATATGTATAACAGATGATTCTGATTTTCTGACTTTGATCATCTTTTAATATATGCTTCAAGATCCCTTCTTTTGAGGAAGAATATGCAATCTGGTTCCCATCTTTTTATTATGAGGAAAATCCTGTAAGGATATTATTCAGGAAATCATTAATTCTATAGCCACCAGCACAACTTTTTTCATTCTTTCATCCAACAAGGCACCAATATAGGCTTAAACGGCCCACCAAGTATCCTCCTCAGAACATCATACTGTTGATCACAATTCTCTTCTGGAATAGAATACAATGGAAACTTAATAAGTGTTAGGGTGACAAGAAGTTTCCTGACAGGTGTCCTGATTAACGCATACGAAGCTGGAAAATCCAAGATCCTGTAAACACATAACATTCAATTCTTCATCAGTTAACGAATGACTTCTTTCCTACTACTTTTATATAATGGTGATAAGAGTTACAGGATTTCATCGTTCAACCCGTGCTCTATAATTTCCACCAAGGGTTCCTATTATGGATTACCAATTTTTGTGAAAGATCCTAGGACTTCGAGTGCTACAAAAACTTTCTTTTTCTATTAGAAGTCTTCAAGTGTGTCAAAAAGGAACAATCAGATTCAGGAATCATGATACCAACACTCCAGTTTTCAGTCTGTTATGACAGTTTCCAATCTGTTACTATCTCTCAGTTCCATTTCTGATTCAGGAATTATACAGGTGTTCAGGAAATATCAGCAAGAAAGGTATAAACCTTCAAAGAAGCACAATGAACTGAATATCAATTCATTAAAAAATATATACTATACAAGGATAGCTTTACAAGCAGAAGAACCAGATAACTTCCTAATCTATTCCTCTACTATGGTAATGTCATGCTGCCAAGCTTGTCTTCCAAGGCCTTGATCTCTTCCCTAAGAACCTTGATCTCAGCCCTTTTCGTTTTAACCTTGCTCTTCAACTTGGGAATTTTGCTGGTTTGCTTCTCCAGTTGAGAAATCTGCTCCTTTGACTTTTTGGCATCAACAACCAGCTTCCCAGTTATGGAAACGTAATTATTTTCCTTAAGCGCAAAAGAAGAATACAAGTACTTCAGGTCAGCCTGTAGCTTCTCGACAGTGTCGTTCCCTGATAGAATGGGAATCTTTAAACCAGATTGAGCAACAACCTTCTGCTCCAGAACAGCCTTCTCAGTTTGGAGGTCTGCTTTTTCTTTCTCCAAGTCCCTTACAGAACCCTCCAAACTACTCTTAAGAGTCCTGAAAGACTCCAAAGACTCTTCCAAGTTTCTACATTTGAAAGCCTCGAAGTCTTTAGCTTCAGCCAGGAACTCAAGTTGCTGCTCTAAGTCTGTTATCTTTTGGCCTTGGCTAGAGACTTGACCATCTAGAATTTGCCTCTCATACTCCAAGGTGTCAACTTTTGTCAGGAGATTGGCTTTGTCCTTCTTCAGCTTTTCATTCTCTTGTCTCAAAGCAGCAGCCTCCTGATCCATTTTCTAACAATGGATGGACATCCCTGAGCATATAGCACCATTCTGCAAAAGAACAAAAGGATAAGATGTCATGCAATTACTAATCATAAGGTATCAAATTACTACCATATAAGATATCTTACCATGGCATTGATGGCAGGCAACAAGTCTGAGAATCCTTGATTCCCCAAGCCTGAGAATATCCTTGCATTGTCAATCATCCTGTTGCTTTGGACCCTAAAGTTCCAAAATTTTATGAAATCAGCAGTAAATGACAGCAACTCCTCACCAAATTCAATGGATTGACCAAAAGGGGTGGGGGTTCGATGGTGGCTATCATCAAAAGCTTTTTCCTTTCCCTTTTCAGTTGATGTCCCAGCTTCCTAATCCCCTTCACCCCTCATTTCCTAAGTAGCTTTTGGCCCATTTTGAAAATCAGTGGCCAATTCTGGGTCAGGCAAGTTTTCTTCAGGATTTTGGCTACCAGCATTAACTCTCATACCCCTGGAGTGCCCAAAAGCTTATGTCTCAGTTTCTGACTCGCTCCCAAAGATATCCTTCATAATTCTTGCTTGATGCTCAGGATTGTCTTCAAGGCCAATGCCACTTCCTTCTGGAATTGTTGGTAAGACAGTAGGATCTTCGGCCTCATCCGCAGGCCCTTCAGTTTCTTTTTCATCTTCAGGGTTTGAAGTCCCAACTTCTTCAATCTCCCCACCAGTACCTGAACCCCCAATCACCTCAACCTCTTCAGCAACCCTTGAAGCCTCGGTGTCCTCAAGTATAACGTTTCTTTACCACTCAGTGGCAACAAAGCCCCCCTTCAGGAGACCTCATCCTTAAGGGCTCTACCTCAAGGGCAATTCTGGGGCTCCTACTTGGTGATGAAACTTTTGATGTAAACGTTTGGACCTGTGTCCTTCCCCTTTTCCTTCTGTGCACCAGAGGTATATCTGAAGAGAAAGAGTCTTCAGGATCAAACTCTATTCTTGTCTCAGCAATAGGAACTTCAGGAATTGGCTCCAGATCAGTAGTGGGGACTTCAGTTTCAGGAACCGAAGATTCAGCCCTAGCCTTCCAAGTCCTTTTCTTCTACTGCTGAGGAGGGGGAGGGTTTAATGATGAAGAAGGTGTCCTGCTTGCGACAACAGGAGCTGTGACACTGACAATCTTCTTGTGAAATTCTGGAAGGTTGACATCTGCAAAACAACAAAACACTGTTAGAGTAAAATTTTACTTCCTGAATTATCAACAAATGACAGACAGAAAACAATACTTACTCAGAAGTAAGTTGGTACTTAATTGAACAAAAGGACTCAGTCCAGCCCACCCTATAATCGACTCATTCCAAGGTTTCTCTTTGAGCTCCAACTGACCCATATGATTTTCCAATCTAGCTAAGTGGATAGAGGCAATAATGTTGTCCACAGGATCCTCATTATAAGGATGGGTAAGGGTCTAAGCAGGAAACAATATTTAGGCTTCAGGTGCTTCATTCTTGAAGCGGATAGATAGAAATTTGTCTTTCTAGTCCTTGTTAGAGCTAGGGTATTTCTTGAAAAAATTAACCTTTTGTCGGGCGACAAAAAAACCACTACTTTCAGCTCGAGTGGTGAAGGAAAGTGAGAAAAAATACCTAAGGTAACAGGGAACTCCAGCCTTACAACATATCGGGATGAACCTGATGATCATCCTGACAGCATTTGGCCCCAATTGTCAAAGGGGAATAGACCAAAATTAAAGAATGTCTATGATGAAGGGGTGGAGAGGAAACCTTAAACCTGACTTCAAGGCTATCTCATGTGCAAAAATTTCTGGTTGATCACTGTGATCAACCAAAACCGTAGAACTTCCAGGGATGGAAATGGTATACACCCTAGGAATGTGGTACTGACACTCACTTTCTTCAAGTTTGGCCTCAGGGAAGGTAGATTTGGTGAAGGCTACACAAACCCCCTTGTCAAAATCATCAAAACTGGTATATTGG
This sequence comes from Echites panduratus, assembly GCA_035221335.1. Lineage (NCBI taxonomy): Eukaryota > Viridiplantae > Streptophyta > Magnoliopsida > Gentianales > Apocynaceae > Echites > Echites panduratus. Next base: position 2,803 of record JAWZTD010055502.1, on the reverse strand, counting down.
TTTTCAACCTCTTCACGAGGCTCAATGTATTCCTCTCCGGTAAAATTTCTGGCCCGAACAGTTGAGAAACCAGAAACTCTTTTGGGACCCATTTGGAGATTGAATAAACAGAAGAAGGACTTTGAGCGGAAGGAAAAAATCTCACAACAAGGGTTTGCTAAATCTTCAAGCACAATTGTGATAGCAGAAGTGGCTCAAAGAGGGTTTATATTAATATATTTGTCGAAGAATTTGAATGGTCTTCAGCTACAACTTTTGGGGGGAAGCGAAAAGTTGGAAAAAACTTTTAAAAGTCACACCCCAATAAAACGCTTCCATAAATACTCCAAAATTTTAAAAAAGTGTTAATATTAAATATTAGCACTCTTTCAGGAGGGGATATGATATATAATATTTTATTCCCCGAAATCCTGATTGATCTAAAAACCGATTAGGTTCACTGTTCATAAACTTGATTGACCTGAAAACCAGATCAAGTTCACTGTTCAGAAACCTGATCGGGTTCACTGCTCAAAAACCTGATCGGAACAGAAAAACAGATAGGGGTGAAAACCCTAAAGGAATCCATTATTGGATTAAAATAATCAAGGGTCAATTATTTAATCATTAATTTAATCATTACCAATACGACACTATTAAGATTTAATATTCATTGAGCCTTGAGCTAGTCATCATTTCTATAAATAGCCAAAAGGTTATTTTCCTATTATAAAAATGAGGGCCTTTACAACTACCAAGTGGGGTAGAATCCACTAAGGATAAAATAAATAAAGATGACAGTGAAAGGGAGAACTACGTTGGATTTGATTCTTCCACACTAGAAATAAGATACGTAGGCGGCAAAACACTATTGCTTCAAGCTATTGTACCTACACAAATCGCAGGAAAAAACTAAAGAATTCCTTCAGGTTTTATTTTGCCCAAATCCAGCACTATCAATATCATACAATATAAATTTCCTGAATACAGAGAAACAACATGTTATCTATCCCATCACCTCCAACATCTACAAGCTCTTAAAACAAAAAAAAATCAATTTGTAACTTGAAGGTGGTGTCCATTATCAAATACCACATTGGCTATGAAAGTTAAAAATTTGCAAAAAAAATGCAGGAAAAGTCATTGCAATGCAAAGTGAGATGTAGTTAGGAAAAAAAGGTGGAGTTTGGAAGCTTAAGGGCATACGTCAAACAAAGAATAAACAGTTAGAATGACCCACAGAATTGAGAAGGGCTCACCAGAGTACAGAGCCCCAAGTGCCCGGAACCTTTTCGGTCCCAACTGTTAGATATAATTCTATGCAGAAAAATGAAAATTGAAGATTGCACACATGGACATACAGATCTGAGTTGCTTTAGTATGTAAAAATTATAAAAAAGTCTCCAATGGATAAGACAAACCAATATGAAAATTTGATCACACAAGAGAAAGCTGAGTGGGTAATAAAATTTACTATACAATTTTTTTCTTTTTCCAGATATTCCTAACATATTAAAATTAAACTCAAAAAACAAATCAACTTAAAAGTATAACTTTTTGCAAGAATACTACGCTCAAGTACCAATTGTTATTCCCTCTTATACTCATAACTGCAGCATAATTAATGAGCATAAGTGATGATGCTGGAATCTGGTGGAGGGAAGATCGGTCTTTTTGGCTATGGGAGATCCTGCAAGACAAAGAGGTTAGAATATGCTAAAGTTAGCAAATGCCTGAAGCAAAATTGGGAAAGTGTATTAAAAGCAGAAAAGCACATTACCTTATTTGGAGGGGTGTTGTCCTATTTATAGACAACCATAACCATTCCATTAGTGGAGCACTAATGACATAGTTCTTCGATGTGGGATTTAATGTATTTATCCTTAGTTTTGTATAAGTATTAACCCAGTCTCCTTGGAGGGTTATTTGCTTGTAATTGAATGAGTTGTTTCTTGTGAATTTGTATACTTTTGTATAATTCAAAAAATGAGGATTAAATCAATGTATATATTGCATGAGAAGGGTAATGTAATTATTGGTAAATTGAGATGTAAATACACCATAGTGTATCAATAAGCAAGTGCTAAATACGTGATGCATTAAATCATTTTTAATGCTTTTACTGTGTACCTTTAAACATAAAAGCTTGGTTTCCCATCAAAACAACCAATCTGGAAAAAGGATCATTGCTTCAAGCCATTACTCACATACAAATCACAGTGAAAAAACTAAAGAATTCCTTCGGATTTTACTCAGCCCAAAACCAGCACTATCAACTTCAAACTTTTATTACAGTAACTTTTTTATCGTCCAGGTGTCAAATAGGATTCTGCATCACAGATCTATTTTCCATCAAGAAATTGAAGAAAACACAATCATGAAAAAAAAATTAATCCCAATATATTCTATAGGGCTTACCTTCACGCTAAAGACTGTAGGAGGAGCTGGGAACCTGGCTCCAGAGTAATTGTGGCTGACATGAACAATAGTTGCTCCCTGTATTCAATCAGCCATTAACAAATTCACTGTTACAAAATGTGCATAGGCGTGAATGATTTTTGTTGTTTCCACATAATACAATTTTGCTATTCAACTGCTTTGAAGTTACAAACATCAAGGAGTTAGTAGCTTGCAACACATAAATGGTACAAAAAGAACAATTCCAAGATGTTAGCCATGATAGGAGATTAAAAAATTATATGTCAGGTTGTCAAGGACTCAACTGAGGGAAAAAGTCATACTTGGAATGATTTGTGCATATTTAAGCTAAGTTTATGTCTCTTTTTATACCATTAATTTAAGTAACTTAGCTTAATTATGCTAA
>JAWZTD010055481.1:0-10237 GCA_035221335.1 Echites panduratus | reverse complement strand
TCTTTATAGTCTCTCTCAATTCTTTACATATATTTGTTGTTATTATATTTACAATATTACTTTAATATTATTGTGCTCTGGACTACTCACGACAGTAATTTCACAACACATTTCAATTTTTCAATAATTTAGCTCATAATAGTTTTTTTTATATAGTAGAACACAAAGGATCAACTTGCAAATTGTTTATGTTTATCCTTGTTGGGAATGTTTTCGGTAATCATCGTTAAATCGATTTGTGACAGGTTTGTTATGTTGCCAATTTGGATTCCAAATTCTTGTGGGCGCAACAGGTCGAAAGTAATTGTCTGAGTCAACACCGCCTACTTTAAATTTTATACAATCTGGAAAATTAATAGATTGTCTAATGATATATGTCTTATTATAATTTCTTTTGTATCTTGATAATGATAGTCCAAACTCAACTTCTAAAACATTTCTAACATTCCTCACAAAAACAAGTTTTAAAAATTTCATTTGGAAATTACAAAAATTTCTTTCTTAATGGGTGTTTTTTAAAGCCTCTAGAAGCTAAAATATTGAACTAGGGTTTTTTTTTTTTTTGATTTTCTTTGTGTGGAATGAATTTTCTATAAGATGGATCAAAACCTCGTTAAAAAAGATTTGTGAATCAAGAACACTAATGTGTATCCAAAATCAAACTCTTGAAATTCCTTAAAACATTCAATAGGAATAGTATGTAAAATTTCATTTGAATTTTACAATAATTTAGCTCATAATAGTTTTTTTTAAACCGTAGAACATAAAGGATCAACTTGCCAATTGTTTGTGTTTATCCTTATTGGGAATGTTTTCTATAATCATCGTTAAATCTGTTTGTGCCAGGTTCATTGTGTTGCCAATTCGGCCACCACATTCTTGTGGGTGAAACAAGACGAAAGTAATTGTCTGAGTCAATATCGCCTATTTTAAGTTTTTCTACAATTTAGAAATTAATAGTGTGTCGAATTATATATGTCTTATCGTAATTTCTTTAGTATCTTGACAATGATTCTCCAAACTCAACCTCTAAAACATCCCTGACATTCCTCATAAAAATAATTTTAAAAATTTTCATTTGGAAATTTCAAAAATTTCTTTCCTAATAGATGTATTTTAAAGCCTCTAGAATTTAAAATGTTGAACTAGGATTTTTTTTTTCTTTGTATGGAATGAATTTTCTACAAGATGGATTAAAACATCGTTAAAAAAGATTTGTTAATCAAGAACACTAATGTGTATCCAAAATCAAACTCTTGAAAATCCTTAAAACACTCAATAGGAATAGTATGTAAAATTTCTTTTGAATTTTATAATAATTTAGTTCATAATAGTTTTTTTTAAATAGTAGAACACAAAGGATCAACTTGCCAATTGTTTGCATTTATCCTTGTTGGGAATGTTTTCTGTATTGAATGTTAAATCGATTTGTGACAGGTTCGTTGTGTAGCCAATTCGGACACCACATTCTTATGGACGTAACAGGCCGAAAGTAATTGTCTGCGTCAGCACCGCGTATTTTAAATTTTTAACAATCTAGAAATTAATGAAGTATTGAATTTGTTTCTAAATTTCTAGATGAAATAACTTATATAAAACAGTTACAAAGATTTTTAGGAAGTCTTAATTATATTTCTTCCTATTATAAAAATTTAGCAAAAGATACTGCTATTATATATGCAAAATAAAAAATGAAATCTAGTCTTTGGTCTAATAGTCATACTGCTACCGTCAGAAAAATAAAATAAAAGGTTAAATATTTACCTTACTTAAATTTAGTAAATCCATTATATGATAAAATAGTGGAAACAGATGCCTCAGATATAGGCTATGGAGGGATATTAAAACAGAAAAATCCTCATTCTAATAAAAAAGGAATTGGTTAGATATATTTCGGGTAAATGGAATCTGACCCAACAAAAATATTCAACAGTTAAGAAAGAAATGCTTTCTATTTGTTAAATGCATTAATAAAATGCAAGATGATTTGTTAAATAAGAAATTCTTATTAAGAATTGATTGCAGTGCTACAAAACAAATCATTGAAAAGATGTTAAAAATCTTATATCTAAGCAAATATTTGCTGGATGGCAAGCACAATTATCGTTATTTGATTTTGATATTGAATACATTAAAGGTGAATATAATTCATTGCCTGACTTCTTAACAAATGAATATTTGCAGGGTATATGAAGAAAAATGCCAAGAATAAAAATAATATGAAAAAATACTGAGGTAGAGGTAATAGAGGAGGAAATACATCCTCCAGGGGATAATCCTCTAACAATAAAGGAAGGGGAAGAAATTCGACCCCTAACAAGCTTACAAACCTACTGTCACCTAGTGCTTCGGAAATGAGCTTTCATGTTTAATGGATTTAATCCAAATAAATCATGAACTGGAAGAAATTAAGGTAACATCATTACCTTATCCGAATTTAAATAAATTCCAATTTAAAACTAGAAAGGAAAAACTTTTCTCCAGGGAGTCCAATTAGACTCATGCTTCTTGAAGAACTTAATCAACTAAGCAATAAACCATTTAGAGATTGGTATTTCCCTACTTTTGATGATAAATTCATTTATGAATGGAAGGAGAAATACTATAACCATCTCACTAAAAGCAATACTATATTGCATTTTATCCCATGGTTTATACCTTTAATGTTCTAGAATCGAAATAGAAAATAAACATGATTACTAAATCATGGAAAACCAAAGAGGATAAATTAATAAGATCAGTTTATCCTCCTCCAGAACCTTTAGCCGTAAAAGAAGGCAAAGAAACTCTAGAAGCAATGACTTACATAAAAGTCAAAGCAGACCTAGAGACTACTATGAAAGATATATCTAATATCTTTAAACGGCTGAATTATACAAATTTATATCTTCAGCATTTAGGCTCACATATGGAGAACCAAGAAGAATATTTGATAAAATTACCAAAACTAGAATCTAATATAAGAATCCAATAGTTCAAAAGAATCTTTGAAACCAATTATAAAACCACCTTCAGAGGTTAAAGGTTTCAAGTTAGGAAACTCATCAAATAATTAAGACATATATAATTCGACAAACCATTAATTTCTAAATTGTTGAAAACATAAAATAGGCGGTGTTGCCTCAGACAATCACTTTCGACCTGTTGCACCCAGAAGAATGTGATGGCCAAATTGGCAACACAACGAACCAATCACAAATCGATATTAACGATGCTTTCATCCATACTTATAGAAAACATTCCCAAGAAGGATAAACACAAACAATTGGCTACTTCATGCTTTGTGTTCTGGTGTTTTAAAAAAATATATATACTAGGAGCCAAATTATTGTAAATTCAAATGAAATTTTATATACGATTCTTATTGAAAATTTTAAGGATTTTCGAAAGTTAGATTTTGGATACACATTAGTGTTCTTATTTCACAAATCTATTTTAATGAGGTATTGATCCATCTAGTAGAAAATTCATTCCACACAAAGAAAATCACAAAAAAAATTCCTAGTTCATCATTTGACCTTCTAGAGACTTTAAAAAACACCTCTTAGAAAGAAATTTTAGTAATTTCCAAATGAAAATTTTTAATCTTATTTTATGAGAAAGAAATTTTAGTAATTTCCAAATGAAAATTTTTAATCTTATTTTATGAGGAATGTCTGTGAGGTTTTAGAGGTTGAGTTTGGAGAATCATTATAAAAATACAAAAGAAATTATGATAAGACATATACAATTCGACAAACCATTAATTTCTAAATTTTTGAAAACTTAAAATAGGTGGTGTAGCGTAAGACAATTGCTTTAGGCCTGTCGCACCCATAAGAATATGGTGGCCGAATTGGCAACACAACAAGGCTGTCACAAATAGATATTAAAGATGCTTTCATCAATATTTACAGAAACATTCCCAACAAGGAAAAACTCAAACAATAGGCGAGTTGATCCTTTGTGTTCTACTGTTGTAAAAAAAGAAAACTATTATGAGCTAAATTAACTCAAAATTCAAATGAAATTTTACATGCTATTCTTATTGAGTGTTTTAAGGATTTTCAAGAGTTCGATTTTTGATACACAATAGTGTTCTTGATTCACAAATCTATTTTAACTAGGTTTTGATCCTATTACGATTCACAAAACACTGATGTCAGGGATGTTTTATAGGTTGAGTTTGGACAATCATTATCAAGATACAAAAGAAATTACGGTAAAACATATATAATTCGACACACTATTAATTTCTAGATTGTTGAAAATTTAAAATAGGTGATGTTGACTTAGATAATTACTTTCGGCCTCTTGCGCCCACAAGAATGTGGTGGCCGAATTGGCAACAAAACGAACTAGTCACAAATCGAAATTAATGAGGCTTTCATCCATACTTATAGAAACATTCCCAATAATGAAAAACACGAACAATTGGCGAGTTGATCCTTTGTGTTCTACTGTTTAAAATAAAGAAAACTTTTATGAGCTAAATTATTGTAAAAATTCGAAAGTGTTCTTCATTCACAAATCTATTTTAACGAGGTTTTTGATCCATCTAATAGAAAATGCATTCCACACAAAGAAAATCACAAAAAAAAAAAATTCCTAGTTCAACATTTGAGGCTCTAGAGGCTTTAAAAAACACCAATTAGGAAAGAAAAATTTGTAATATCCAAATGAAACTTTTTAAACATATTTTTGTGAGAAATGTCAGGGATGTTTTAGAGGTTGAGTTTGGACAATCATTATCTAGATACAAAAGAAATTACAATAAGACATATATCATTCGACACACTATTAATTTCTACATTGTTGATAATTTAAAAAAGGTGATGTTGACTTAGACAATTACTTTCGGCCTCTTGCGCCCTCAAGAATGTGGTGGCCGAATTGGCAACAAAACAAGCCAGTCACAAATCGAAATTAATGATGCTTTCATCCATACTTACAAAAACATTCCCAATAATGAAAAACACGAACAATTGGCTAGTTGATCCTTTGTGTTCTACTATTTAAAATAAAGAATACTTTTATGAGCTAAATTATTGTAAAAATTGAAATGAAATTTTACATGCGATTCTTATTGAGTGTTTTAAGGATTTGTCAAGAGTCTGATTTTGGATATGCATTACTGTTCTTGATCCACAAATCTATTTTAATGAGGTTTTGATCCATCTAATAGAAAATTTATTTCATGCAAAGAAAATCACAAAAAAATTCCTAGTTCATCATTTGAGGCTCAAGAGGCTTTAAAAAACACCTATTTAGAAAGTAATTTTTGTAATTTCCAAATGAAGTTTTTTAAACATATTTTTATGTCGAATGTCGGGGATGTTTTAGAGGTTGAGATTGGAAAATCCTTATCAAGATACAAATGAAATTACGATAAGACACATATAATTCGACACACTATTAATTTCTAGACTGTTGAAAAATTAAAATAGGTGATTTGACTTAGACAATTACTTTCGGCATCTTGCGCCCACAAGAATGTTTTGGCCGAATTAGCAACAAAACGAACCAGTCACAAATCGAAATTAACGATACTTTCATCTATACCTATAGAAACATTCCCAACAATGAAAAACAGTAACAATTGGCTAGTTGATCCTTTGTGTTCTACTGTTTAAAATAAAGAAAACTTTTATGACCTAAATTATTGTAAAAATTCAAATGAAATTTTTGATGCTATTCTTATTGAGTGTTTTAAAGAATTTTCTAGAAGATGATTTTTTAGACACATTAGTGTTCTTGATTCACAAATCTATTTTAATAAGGTTTTGATCCGTCTAATAGAAAATTCATTCCACATAAAGAAAATCAGAAAAAAAAAATTCCTGGTTCAACATTTGAGCCTCTAGGGGTATTAAAAAACACCAATTAGGAAAGAAATTTTTTGTAATATCCAAATGAAACTTTTTAAACATATTTTTGTGAGAAATGTCAGGGATGTTTTAGAGGTTGAGTTTGGATAATTATTATCAAGATACAAAAGAAATTACAGTAAGACATATATATTTCGACACAGTATTAATTTCTCTATTGTATGTTGATAATTTAAAATAGGTGATGTTGACTTAGACAATTACTTTCGGCCTCTTGCGCCCACAAGAATGTGGTAGCCGAATTGGCAACAAAACAAACCAGTCACAAATCGAAATTAACGATGCTTTCATCCATACATCCATACTTATAGAAACATTCCCAATAATGAAAAACACGAACAATTGGCGAGTTGATCCTTTGTATTCTACTGTTTAAAATAAAGAATACTTTTATGAGCTAAATTATTGTAAAAATTGAAATGAAATTTTACATGAGATTCTTATTGAGTGTTTTAAGGATTTTTCAAGAGTCTGATTTTGGATATGCATTGGTGTTCTTGATCCACAAATCTATTTTAACGAGGTTTTGATCCATCTAATAGAAAATTCATTGCACACAAGGAAAATCATAAAAATAAAAAATTCGTAGTTCAACATTTGAGCATCTAGAGGCTTTAAAAACACCTATTATAAGAAATTTTTGTAATTTCCAAACGAAATTTTTTAAACTTATTTTTATGAGGAATGTCGGGAATGTTTTAGAGGTTGACTTTGGATAATCATTATCAAGATACAGAAGAAATTACGATAAAACATATATAATTCGACACACTATTAATTTCTCGATTGTTGATAATTTAAAATAGGTGATGTTGACTTAGACAATTACTTTCTGCCTCTTGCGCCCATAAGAATGTAGTGACTGAATTGGCAACACAACAAGCCTGTCACAAATCGATATTATTAAAGATGCTTTGATCAATATTTACAGAAACATTCCTAACAAGGAAAAACTCAAACAATAATCGAGTTGATCCTTTGTGTTCTATGTTGTAAAAAAAGAAAACTATTATGAGCTAAATTAACGCAAAATTCAAATGAAATTTTACATGCTATTCTTATTGAGTGTTTTAAGGATTTTCAAGAGTTTGATTTTGGATACACAATAGTGTTCTTGATTCACAAATCTATTTTAACTAGGTTTTGATCCATTTAATAGAAAATTCATTCCACACAAAGAAAATCACAAAAAAAAATTCCTAGTTTAACATTTGAGCCTCTAGAGGCTGCAAAAAACACCAATTAGGAAAGAATTTTTTGTAATTTCCAAATGAAATTTCCACTGTCACTTCCTGAAACTTCTGAATCTGCAAGGGTGAGTAAAAGTGAGCTCAAAGCCCAGTGAATAAAAGGAATAATCCTCAAAATTTTCTTACATCCAAAAAGGTTTAATATTTCATTTAAGCATTCATACTAACCAAATAAATTAGATATTTATTATTCAAACAAGCATAGACAATTCAAAATTCAAATAAAGTATTCAAAATTCAAACCAAGTATCCAAAATTCAAACAGAGTATTTAAATCACTGACTAATAATTTATGGCTCAAGGTATACAGACATGTTGGTCAAATACTGAATTCACTCCTAACTGTTTGTCCCGCTAGGTAGGCCTAACTGACAAATGGGTGAGCTTTTTCACCATGCTCAACGGGTTCAAAACTGATAAAAATGGTCACAAAATTCCTAGTTCAACATTTGAGCTTCTATAAGCTTAAAAAAACACCTATTAGAAAAGAAAATTTTTGTAGTATCCAAATGAAATCTTATAAACTTATTTTTATCAGGGATTTCATTGATGTTTTAGAGGTTAAGTTAGGAGAATCATTATCAAGATTAAAAAGAAATTACGATAAGACATATATAATTCGACATACTATTAATTTCTAAATTGTTGAAAACTTAAAATAGACGGGGTTACCTCAGACAATTACTTTCGGCCTGTTGTGCCCACAAGAATGTGGTGGCCGAATTGGCAACACGACGAACCTGTCACACATCGATTTTAACAATGGTTTCATCCATATTTACAGAAAATATTCCCAACAAGGATAAACAAAAACCATTTGTGAGTTGATCATTTGTGTTCTACTATTTAAAAAACAAAAACTATTATTAGCTATATTACTAAAAAATTCAAATGATATTTTACATACTATTCTTATTGCGTGTTTCAAGGATTTTCAGGAGTTTGATTTTGGAAACACATTAGTGTTCTTGATTCACAAATCTATTTTAACGAGGTTTTGGTCCATCTTAAAGAAAATTCATTCCACACAAAGAAAATCACAAAAAGACACCTATTAGGAAAGATATTTTTGTGATATCCAAATCAAATCTTCTAAACTCATTTTTATGAAAAATTTCAAGGTTGTTTTAGAGGTTGAATTTGGAGAATCATTATCAAGATAAAAAAGAAATTATGATAAGACATATATAAATCTACACACTATTAATTACTAAATTGTTGAAAACTTAAAATAGGCGGGGTTGCCTCGGAGAATTACTTTCGGCCCGTTGTGCCCACAAGAATGCGGTTGCTTAATTGGAAACACAAAAAAACTGTCACATGTCGATTTTAACAATGCTTTCTTCCATATTTATAGAAAATATTCCCAACAAGGATAAACACAAACAATTTTAGAGTTGATCATTTGTGTTCTACTGTTTTAAAAAAAAAAACTATTATTAGCTATATTATTGTAAAATTCATATGATATTTTATATACTATTCTTATTGAGTGTTTCAAGGACTTTCAAGAGTTTGATTTTGGGAACACATTAGTGTTCTTCATTCACAAATTAATTCCACAAAAGGAAAATCACAAGAAAAAAAATTCCTAGTTCAACATTTCAGCTTCTATAAGCTTTAAAAAACACCTGTTAGGAAAGAAATTTTTGTAATATCCAAATGAAATCATTTAAGCTTATTTTTATGACGAATTTTAGTGATGTTTTAAAGGTTGATATTGGAGAATCATTATCAAGATAAAAAAGAAATTACAATAAGACATATATAATTCGACACAATATTAATTTCTAAATCGTTGAAAACTTAAAATAGGCGGTGTTGCCGCAGACAATTACTTTCAGCCTGATGTGCCCACAAGAATGTGTTGGCCGAATTGGCAATACAACGAATCTATCACATATCCATTTTATTGAAGCTTTCTTCTATATTTACAGAAAATATTCCCAACAATGATAAACAGAGACAATTTGAGAGTTGATTATTTGTGTTCTACTGTTTAGAAAACAAAAACTATTATTAGCTATACTATTGTACAATTCAAATGATATTTTGTATACTATTCTTATTGAGTTTTTCAAGGATTTCGAGAGTTTGATTTCGGAAACACATTAGTGTTCTTGATTCACAAATCTATTTTAATGAGGTTTTGATCCATCTGACAGAAAATTCATTCCACACAAAGAAAATCACAAAAAAAAAATCCTAGTTCAACATTTGAGCTTCTAGAGGTTTTAAAAAACACCTATTATTAAAGAAATTTTTGTAATATTCAAATCAAATCTTCTAAACTTATTTTTATGAGGAATTTCAGGGTTGTTTTAGATGTTGAATTTGGAGAATCATTATCAAGATAAAAAAGAGATTACGATAAGACATATATAATTCTACACACTATTAATTTCTAAATTGTTGAAAACTTAAAATAGGCGGGGTTGCCTCGGACAATTACTTTCAAGCCTGTTGCGCCCACAAGAATGCGGTAGCTGAATTGGCAACACAACGAACTTGTCACACAATGATTTTAAGGATGCTTTCTTCCATATTTACAGAAAATGTTCCGAACAAGGATAAACACAAACAATTGGCAAGTTGATCATTTGTGTTCCACTGTTTAAGAAACCAAAACTATTATTTGCTATATTATTGTAAAATTCAAATGATATGTTATATACTATTCTTATTGAGTGTTTCCAATATTTTCAAGAGTTTGATTTTGGAAACACATTAGTGTTCCTGATTCAAAATACTATTTTAATGAGGTTTTGATCCATCTGTTTGAAAATTCATTCCACACAAAAAACCCCTAATATGAAGGAAATTTTTGTAATATTCAAATTAAATCTTTTAAACTTATTTCTATGAGGAATTTCAAGGTTGTTTTAGAGGTTGATCTTGGAGACACTACACAAGGAGGAAGCACCCAAGTCTAAGGTTGTGGACACCAAGGGTCCTCTAGGGAACAAAGGTAAAGCACCACTTCAACCTCCTAGAGCTAGAGATATTAAATGTTTTAAATGTCAAGGGTTTGGACATTATGCTGGTGATTGCTTGAATAAAAGGGTCATTGTTATTAACAAAGGAGTTGTGGAGTCATGTAGTGAGAGTGAGGGTGATGAT
>JAWZTD010055470.1:0-10238 GCA_035221335.1 Echites panduratus | reverse complement strand
CTTCATCACCCTTAGTTACCACGAAAGCCAACCCATTCCGGCCCCATGTAAATTCCCTTTCATGTACGTAATTGACTGCCGCTTAATTACTATTAGTTACATTATTGCTGGCGGCTCTTTCGAGATCCTGAGTACAATGTTATTGTTTATATTATCAAATAAAATAATATTATATCCGTCTTATAAATATAATATAATTTATTTTTTTTATATATTTTAAGAAAAGTTAGTTAGTGTAGTTAATATAATTAATTTTTAAAATAATTTTATTTTTATACCTTATATTTAATTTATTAGAAATGAAGAGATAATTAATGATGATAATTTAGTCTTTTAACTCACAATTATTCCTCCCCAAAAAAGAAACTGGATTATAATTTGGGACAGAAAAAAGAAATATGGACTATCTTTAAGGGAAGTAGGTAGTATATATTATTGGATAAAGATTAAATATTTTTAGAATTGAATATATATTTTTCAATTTTTTATTAATAAAAGATATACAAAAATATATTTATCTATTTATTATTGGTGGATAGAAGATGGTATAAAAAAAATATGATAAAAGATCTATAACCTATATGTTTTCATGTGATATTCTTTAATACTCTTTTAGTCAAAAATTGAATGCTCAATTTTAATTTGCTCAAATTTTATAAAACTTGGATAAAAACGAGCACAATATGCTGAAAGCCATTAATAATTACGATATAAAGTATAAAATAATAAAAATTATAATTATAATTAGAAAAGATAATTTAACGTGTCACTCACAAACTATTTAAATTAATATCTATAAAATTAAAGATTAAAAAGTAAGAAATACTAAATGTGTAATGTCAATTTTTTTTTAAAAAAAATTCAATTAGTTATATCCATATTAGTTAATACAGTTCTTTTTAAATATCATATGATGGTTTATTATAAATATTTTCAAATTATATTATATGTTGACTTTACTTTTTTGTGTCGTTATATTTTAAAATGTTATTTAATAATATATTATAAGTTGAATGAAGTTTTTTTTATAAAATAAAATAAAATATTTTTCAAATGATTTTTTTTTGCACTAAGAAATAAAAGAAATGTAACTAAAAAAATAAATCAATATATTATCCACCACTCGCCTAAATTATAATATTTTTTTAAAATTAAAATTATATATAAGAAAATGTTTTTTTATTAGCATAAATTATTTTTCTAAATTTTTTTATTTATCTACATAACTTTTAAAAAGATATAGACAATTACCTTGTTAGTTTAATAAATATCTAATTAATGAAATTTATATTAATTTATCTAATTTAAAACTCGTGAATCATGATCATTAGGAAGTACAATTTTAACCCTTGATCTATTATTGGTTTTTAAAAATTAATTTATATAAAATCTTTGATTTTTGAAAATCTCATAAATTGATTTTAATGGATGATAATAAAATTCTTATAAGTATAGCTTAAATAAAAATTTTTTTTGTACCTCTTTAGAGGCAGAATGCTCCCAAATTCATTGTTTGAATATCAAAACTTCATTATCATGTCTGAAAAATATTAAAAAATTAGACAATTGTAAACTTAATTTGACTCCTAAAGATTTGGTTTAGAGGCCTAATGCTCCCAAATTGATTGTTTGAATATTAAAACCTCATTATGATGTCCTAAAAATGTTAAAAAAAATTAGACAGCTGTAAACTTAATATAGATTAGTTGACTTAGTTCATTTTAAAATTAATAATATCAATTTATTAACAATATTTTAACTAATTTAGAAAAAAGGACATTCATTTTCAAATACTTCAAAATAAAAATATGGACATTCAATTTCAAAATGATGAAGCTTGTTAATAAAAAATATTTATAGATATTTTTAAATTTTTTTTAGATAAATTTAATAAACTAAATCTCAAAACTTCTTGATTTTTTAAGACACATATAAATTTTTTATTTGCGTACTAGAAAGCATCACACAAAAATGTATTGAAAGATTTGGAGCCCTCCTTTTGTCCTTCTTTTAATCTTTCAAAATTTCATCCTCTAATCTATTAGGCTATTTAAAGTTTTTGCACCAGTATTAAAGATTAAAAAGAAAAAAAAATACATGAACCTAGTCAAGAATGGTCTAAATTGGAGTAGGGGTGGATTTGAACTTAGCTGAGCTATAACTAGACTAGACTCGACTTGATTATATTTGGTTCAACTAGAGTTCAACTTGATGAGAAAACAAGTTTATTTCTTGGCTCTAGTAGCTTGCGAGGCTCGAGCTGAACTCGATATGAGCTCGTGAGTTGCTCGACCTCGATGAGCTAGCTCATTTAATTTTTAAATAATTTGTATTCTTGTTAAATTTTATAATTTCATACAGATTTTTACATATATAAAAAATATATCTACATTTATATAATTCTTAATAAGTTTAAAATATACTAATATCATGTTCAATTTGTAAATTATTCATTACTTGTAAACAAAAATATTTAAGATATTTGGAATTTCTAACAAAATTAGAAAAGAAATTAGCACAAAATAAGATCATTTCGAAAGACAAAGAATGAACTTGCATTTCTTATATAGGCTTACTAACGATGTAGCCACCGAACTTATTTTTTTCAATTTGGTCATTGAACTATAAAACTAGTCAATTTGACAATTAGACTTTACATATATGAACAATTTAGCCATTTACACTTTCTATTTTTAGAAAATTAAGCCACTCTATGGTGGTTCAATTAAATAATAGTTATGAATATAATCAATCTTTAGTGATAATGTCACATAACTTTACTTGTCATGAAAATTTTTTAATATTTATTGAGAGAATCTTTGTCAATTTGTTATTTTCTTCTTTTATATAATTTTTATTGACACATAATTTGAATGACACAAAGTAAAATTTAACATTTAATTTAGTTAAAAAGGAAAATTTTAGTGATATATAAAGTCACATTATACTATTAACGAAGAGTGATTATATTTATGACTGTTATTCTATCAAACAATAGTAGAGTAGTCAAAATGTCTTAAAATATAAAGTATAATAGTTAAATTGACTGGTTTTATAGTTCAATTTCCAAACTGAAAAAAGTGACCAGTTCAGTGGCCACATTGTTAGTTAAACACTTTTTTATGTATAAATCAACTAAAATTGATAATACTTTCTTAAAAAATATAAAATTAAAAAATATTTATAATTATATAATCGTATGTAAATTTAATTATCAACCCCATATATTATATTAAATATATATAAATATTATCAAGAAGACTTACTAACTAATGAGTCTAGCCTATCAAAGCTCAAACTCGGCTCATTTAATAAACAAGTCCAATTCTTAAGTTCAAACTTGACTCATTTGTTTATGATCTTAACTTATTGAGCTCTTAATGAGTCAAGCCGTGCTACTATTTATAAGTTATTAACCATCATTTATTCAAAATTAGGATAATATTTTTTCTCTTAAAATGTCTATTTATGATTATAATCAAACTAACAAATGACTAGGGAAATGGAGAGAGACATATGGTAATATGGTAAAATAATAATAATAAAAATAATACACTAATAATAATGACTTATATTTAATGACCAGAAAAGTTAATAAATGACTTATAAATTGCGGCAGAGGAAAATTATTAATTTTATTGCCTGAAAAATTGGTAGTTAAATAAAGTTTAGTATCTTAGAAAAGCTTTCCTTCGAAGGGAAAAGATTATTATTATTATTATTATTATTAACGGGAGTGCTTTAAATTTAAATCAAGTTGCCACTAGTCCCGTCAGGAACACTGTAATGAATGGAGTGGCTACAGGCTAAAGAGAAAAAAAGAATCAAGTAACTACTAAATTATGATTGTATATCTCTTCAAATTATCACTGTAATTAATGAATTCCGCGAACACCATTGAGTTGAGAGATTGAGTACATGCCCGTGAATAAGTACGACACGATGTATACATAAATGGTTGTTTACAATTTCCACCATCTTTGAACTCATGAATGAAAAATCAAATTTCATGATATATATATACACACACACACACACACACACACACATAGATTAATACTAATTTCGTCACTATTTATAAGTCATTTGAACTAACTTTTCATGTCACTAAATATAAGCTATTGTCGTTAGTTTTTTAGATATTTTACTGATTTTTTACTGTATTGTTTATGTATTTCTCTTTTTTTCCTAGTCACTTGTAAGTTTGATTAGAAATTAGAATGATAAATAAGAATATTTCAGGAAAAAAATATTATCTTAATTTTGAAAAAAATATTATCTTAATTAGAAATTAGAATGTAAGTTTGGTCTTAAGGCTTATCACATTGATACACCTTCAAGACCAGATCAAAAGTATCAACATCTTCAAAACAACCAGCATCAGAATGATCCAGGAGAAATCATTTCATAGGATCCTAAGGACCCGAAGGATGAACAAGATCCAAAGGACGTGAAGGTTCAAAACCATTTGCAATAGGAAACGACAATCAATCCTAAGGCCGTTGGCACATCAAGAAATCCGAAGTTCAAAGATCCTCATAGGCTTATCACTTTGAGCCAACAAGGAAGGGCTCGAAAGATCCTAGTCTAATCTTTCATCGATGGGTGACAACACCTTCAACAGATCCATGCTCATAGAAACCCCCAAACAATCGAGAAAGAAACCCGTAGATATGGACAGGATGCGCTTAGCTATCGAACACCATGAAGGGTTTGAGATGTTCCTTCAGGCACAAAAGATCATTAACTTGCTTGTTAAGGAGGAAACTGGTTCTAAGACCGACAAAAAGACTTCAAAATCCGAAGATGATGATGAAGTACAATCCACCAAGAGAATTGATGAGGGAAGATGGGAAGTGGATCAGCTTCCACCTCCCCCAATGCTCCGATCGACCGCACCTTCTCATTGAACATTTAGAATGGACGAACATGAAACGAGAAAATGTATCGGTCACCAACTGAGTTCACACACACCAGCCTTGACAAATAAGTTGAATAACCGTCTAGAGGATAAGGAAGAGAAGATTATGTTGAAATTTTTAAAGTATGACTGTTATTTGTTGGAAGCTTTGAACAGATGTCCCTTAACAGTTGAATTGAGACACGGGAAGGTCCTAAAGGATTTCAAGCTATCTTCACTAGACAATTTTGATGGCTCCACCAACCCTCGACAATGCCTAAATAGGTACAACTTTGTTATGACTTTCTATGACCCAGACGATGTCCTATTGTGTAGAGCTTTGTCAACAACATTTGCTGGTAAAGCTTTGGATAGGTACTCATATCTACCAAGCAATTCCATAGGCTCCCTGGCCAAATTTTCTAAATTTTTCAAAAACCAGTATGCCGGAAATATAATCCAACTCATGCATCAGTTGCATCTCTTGAACATTTGGTGAAGAAGAGAAGAGACCTTGAATGAGTACTGGAACAGATTTAACATGGAAGCCCAACAAGTGGTGAATTTCCTAGAACCAGCCCATGTGGAAGTGTTTTACAACGAGTTGAAACCAAGAAGGCACCACGAAAAGATTTATGCAAATCCTCCTAAATCAAGCATCGAGTTGATGCACAAGGTGTGTAAATTGATTAGAATTGAATCATCCACTTTATCCAGGAAGACAACTTTGCAAGAGAAACTTCAAGCATTTGTAAAGACCTCCAATGACAATTGGGGAAACAAATTTAAAAAATTTAATAATTTCTCGACTGGTAGTCATCAAGCTCAACATTCAACTTATCAGCACAAAAGTTGTCCCCCAAGAGGTAGCTATAATAGATCTGTTTCAAAACAAGCCAATATTGCATCTAATCATGCTACTCAACCCCAATATTCCAATAACAAGCCAATCAACAAGAGACAGATGATGCTTGATCAAATAATCAGAAAGGGACGAAGTTCGTAAAACAACCATCCAGTGAAGCAAAACCTAAGCTTCACCCGTTTGAATGCCCCAAGAACAATGATTTTGCAACAAGTAGAGAGCTTTGGCATATTAACCCACCGAAGCCAATCCACACCCTTGGAGAAGAGAGTTCAGAGCAAATACTGCACGTATCACAAAAAGCTTGGTCATATAACAGATGATTGTTACCATCTCGAGAGATAAATTGAAAATGCCTTTCAAAGAGACAACTTAAAATAATACATCAACAATGTTCAAGCACTAGACCACATATTGCCCAACAACAGGCGCTCACACCAACTATGAATTCCAGCCCGAGAAAAAGATGAAAATCGATACTTCTTGAGTTGTAAATGATGATGTGCCCTTAATAATATCTTTGACCATAGCTGTTGCCTTGCGAAAAGAATCTTGGTTGATACTGGAAGTTCTGCAAACATATTATACTATGATGCATACACCAAGATGGGACTAGCCGATGACTACATAAAAACATCGAGAATACCACTTGTGGGATTTTAAACAGTGTATGCCCTGGGCACTTGTACTCTTAAGGTCCAATGGGATTGTGGACCGACCACTATTAAGAAGAACGATGAATTCATTGTTGTTGACTCATCATCAAGTCACAACATTATTTAGGAAGGCCAGGCTTGAACCTCATGCAAACCCAAGTTAGCACCTTCTCCAACACGCTGATGATTCCCAATGGCAATGGTTTCATCAAAATGGAACTCTCAAAGGTAAAGCCAGATGACAGGCTGAAAAAGGAAGTCGATGATGATCTGGATGATCCTCAAGAAGAAGAGAGCCAAAGGTCTAAAAAAGGAGATTCTTCTTCCCCAAAAAGCAGAAAGCAATCAAAGTTGAAGTTCAAGACTTACTCCAAGCTGGCATCATCCTAAAAGTCCAATTCCCGAAATGTCCAGCCAATTCAGTGATCATGCCAAGTCTAATGGCTCATGGAGGATGTGTGTAGAATTCAAGTTCCTCAACAAGGCAATACCAAAAAAAGCCTCTTCCCATGCCAAGGACTGATTATTTGGTCTATGCTACAGCAATATATTCTCTCCTTTCCATTTTGGACTCACCAGATCTTGAAGCATATGTTGATGACATTTTGGTCAAGTCCCCTAGAAACGAATCTTTCTTTGCTGATCTTTCAGACTCCTTTCAGACGATGCTAAAGCATGGATTAAAACTAAACTGAAGAAGTGCTAGTTTGGAGTAGGAACAGTCAAGTTTTTTTTTTAAGGTATCCTAGAAGAGAACAGAAGTAAACGCAAAGAAGATCCAGGCGTTGCTGGGTATGAAATCACCATTATCCATAAAGGAAGTGCAATGCCTAATAGACAGAATGGCATCATTGAATAGATTTCTCTTAAAGTTAGGAGAAAAGGCACTCCCTTTTTATAAGGTAATAAAAAATATAAAAAATTTCAATTGGACACCTAAATGGGAAAATGCATTCCAAAAAATAAAAGAACATTGAGAATCTCCCTTGACCTTGGTTTCATCTATCGATGGGGAGGATCTCCATCTTTGCCTCTCAGTCTCACCCACTACATCAGTTTTATGTGCCTTTTGGGGTTCAAAAGTAAAACCAAGTTATTAGGTTAGCCATGTTCTCCAAGGTCCAAAGTTAAGATACTCACCATTGGAGAAACATGTTTTGGCACTGGTAATGACAACCATGACACTAAAGTCATACTTTCAATCACATACCATTAATGTGTAGATATCCACTGTC
Source organism: Echites panduratus (assembly GCA_035221335.1). Classification (NCBI taxonomy): domain Eukaryota; kingdom Viridiplantae; phylum Streptophyta; class Magnoliopsida; order Gentianales; family Apocynaceae; genus Echites; species Echites panduratus. The sequence continues at coordinate 2,582 of JAWZTD010055470.1, read as the reverse complement.
TGCCTAGGAAAATTGTGAAAGGTTAGATTTTGGCCGATTTTGCTTTGGAATATACATTACCCCTATCTTCGCAAAACACACCCAATGATGCTAACAACACTCCTCCTTTATATGACTGTTGGATTCAAAATATGGACGGATTGGGAAAAGGAGCGGGCTTTGTCAATGTTAGCCCCGAAAGTGCCTATTTCACTTATTCCTTGAATTACAGTTTTCCAATAAGTAATAATGAGTCTAAGTACGAAGCTTTCTTGGCAATTTTGAGAGTAGCAGAAAGCCTCCACATTCAAAATCTTATCGTAAGGATAAATTCCCAACTCCTTGGATGACATGTCAATGTTGAATATGAGACTCGAGAAGATAATATGCAAAAATACTTGACCCAAGACTACAAGCTATTCGACAAATTCAATTATATCAAAGTGGAGCATATCCCTCGCAAGGACAATGCCGAAGTTGACTTTCCGTCAAAGGTACAATCAAGAACTCACCTTGACGGTATCTGGATAGAACCATTGGAAAAAAGAAGTATTGACAAATTTTTCCGTTTCTAACGTAAACGTAGATGTTTCCTGAATAACACCGATCGTCCAATACATAAACCTTGGTAAGCTCCCAGATGACAAAACGGAGGCCAAAAAAATACAAACGACTTAGTCAAGGTATGTGATCTTGAACAATCAACTATACCGTCGAGCCTTCTCATGACCTATCATGAAATATGTACCCCTGGAAAAGGGAAGTCCATGAAGGAATCTGAGGTTCTCATATAGGGATTCATTCCTTAACTAGAAATGTTATATGTGCAGGTTATTTTTGGCCTACCATGGATGAAGATTCAAAGGAGCTTGTAAAATCATGCAAAAAATGTCAATTGCATGACAACGTCTGCCATCTGCCAAGAACTGAGTTGCACTCCATAAGTAGCTCGATTCAATTTCAACAATGGGGACTAGATCTGTTAGGCCCTTTCATGAAAGTCAGTGGAAGCCGAGAATTCTTAGTTGTAGCAATCAACCACTTCACCAAATGGATTGAGGCCCGACCCTTGGCCTCCATAATTTCCATAATTCATGAGTGTTGTCTAGTAACATATATACCCAATAAATAGTAATGGATTAATTTTTTGTCATTAAAACCACATTATAATTACCGGACATTAAATCTCTCCATAAACATTCTTATTAAATAATCTCCTTTACTTAATCATATATCTAATTCTATTTAATCACTTGACTATTCGAGAAATATTTTCTCGGTAACTGTATTGGCCAAATATAAATATCAAATATTAATAGAACATTTTTTTTGTGATTGTCTAGTTCTATATAAGTATCACTTAATAGAATATGTATCAAATATGATATTTCACTTATTTAATTATGAAGTAATGAATCTTACCACTTACTAATGTATAACTTCATAATTAAATATTAAGAATTACATATTACCTTGATAATTAACGGAATAAGTGAATATAGTAATAATAAATTTCAAATACTCAAATATAAGTCTCACGTATAGTATTTCTGGTCTAGGGATATATGCACAATTATAATCAATTAATGAAAGACATTATATCATTAATTAATATGTTATATGTTTAAGTCATTTGTCTCCACAAATACTTCTTATGTTTAGTCTTAAATGAAATTTCATTCCCCGTTTTCTAATCTATTAGTATCTCCATACTAATCATAGAAAATAAACATAAGATGATTTTAATGAATTATTTTTTCTCAAAAACTAATTCAACGATCAAACACACATATTTAAATTATTCAGATGAAAAGATAATATCATATTAATTTTTACTCATAAGAATAATAATATCTCTAAATAAACAATTAAGGAAGAAGACAATAAATAAATAAAATATTTTATTTATTAATAAGATAATTACATGTTGTAGGACATATTAATATAACAATGAAGACTCCACAGATATAATGATATATATATATGTGTGTGTGTGTGTGTGTGTTTGTGTGTGTGTCTGTGTGTGTGTGTTGGGGACGGAACTGGCAATATCATATGTATCGGGAGAGAAAGGGCTTGAAAGAAATAGGAGAATTTTATATGCATATGTATAAACATTCTGAGCTCGAATGAAGACTCCACACGTGTAATGTCATGTATGTGTGTGTATTTGTTGGGGACAGAACTGGCAATATCGTATGTATCGGGAGAGAAAGGGACTCAAAGAAAGAGGCGAATTCTATAAGAAAGAAATGTTATTATGCGAAAGTTTAAAATAATTTAAATTTTAATTAAATCTTTAACTGTTAAAATTAATGGTTAATTTTTTTTATAAATAATAATAATAATAATAATTAATCAAGTATCTTAGGTTTAATTCGTATTTTTTAGGATTTAGTTTATAAAATATTTTTTAAAAAAATATTTATAAATATATATTAAAAATAAAAATATTTATACACTCATATTGGATTCTTGGGTCTAAATACGGATCACCTGCATGTATTGCAGATTTATGTATGTATACACGGTTTTCTGTGATGACCCCATTAGGATACTTGTAGATATGAGCTGTATATATCTGTGGTTCTTGGCCACTCGTC
>JAWZTD010055450.1:0-10239 GCA_035221335.1 Echites panduratus | reverse complement strand
AGAATACTGGAGGTCAAGGAGCTTTGATTCAAACAATTTGGAAGTTTACTTAGAAAGATAAAATCTACATTTCAAGATTTGAAGATTTGAGGACAAATCTTTTCAAACTTCATACTTGAAATGTTAATCCTTTGGAGCCTCATTCCTTCTTTGATTCCCATCATTCATTGGTGTTCAAGCATGAAGAACAACTTGATTTGAAGATCATTTTCAATGTGGAAAAGTTGATAAAAATAGAGAAGCTTTAGAGTCTTAGATTATATCATCAATGTTGGGGTTGGAGAGCTTCATTTTATGTCAGGAATATATCCAAGATGTTAAAGGATAAAAAATACATAAAAACTTGATGAAATGGAACCAAAAAAATGCACAAAAGTTTTGGAGAAAGGCGCATCAGGTACCCACCAAAAGCCATCCAGCGCCTGCCATTTTCCATGCCAAAATAGCCCCAAACAGAAGCTATCTGATGCCTTGTCCGGCCCTGCATCCGGTGCCAAGTGACTATAGTAACAGAGTCCCTACAGTAACTCCACATTTTAAAGTTGTTTTTATTGTAATTTTTGTTTGGTTTAAGGGTCCTTTTATGTCTTTTAACCCTAAGTATGATTTATTAGATTAGATCAGGGTTGAAATACTATAAATACATCCTTATTATGTAATTATAAAACCCTTTTATCAATCAAAACAAATTTTCTCTTTGAGAGCAAAACATGGAATATGAAATTGATCTTTTGGTTACGGTTTCTTCATCAACATCTAGGGTTCACATTAGTTCCCACCATGTTTAACTCTAAAAATTTAAGGTAGTCCCCAAGACTTCTTAACCCTTGAGTCATAGATAGGTAGCTATCCCTTCTTGACCTCACTTCCACCTCATAGTTGTAGTAGTCATCATCATATTCTTGCTCATATCTAATTTTGGTTGAATGCATTTGTGGCCTTCTTCTATCCACTCCTCTATATGGCACATAGTTCTTTGAAGAACAAGGTTGTGAAATCTCCAATTGTTCCTCATGATAAAATGATTGAGATGATCTTCCAAAGGTTTAACCAAAAAAATCAACAAACAAGAAGATAGGAAATGTATATCCTCACTTTACCCTTGTGTATGTCAGTCAATTAAGGCTTTTACACACTTAATTAAGCTCATCACTCTTGCCTTCTACCACTCAAACTCTTCAATAAGTTCTTATAGGATTCACTATATGCAAATGCAAATCACTTAGTCAAGGATACCAAGTAATCTCAAATTCAAGCAAATGATCAATAAGAATCCACAAATATGAGCCAAAGAGTTTAAGATAGGTCAATCAATTCAAAGTAAGTGATAGATCAATGAGGAATCAAAGAAATTGTCATTGGGGCATTTCATCAAACACTGTGATCAAACTTTTTATGCAATGTCAATATGATTTCAAGCCTCCTTTGATTTCAAATTTTCACAATCGATAAGCAAATATAGCTCCAAACTTTTTCAATCAAATAATTGAACAATGAGCACAAGAATTTCAATCTCAAATTTCGTCACTTTTTTTTTTTTGTCACAGATTTTCAATGTTCTTGGAGATATAGATGATAAGTTGAACAATTACTCAACACATAGTACGAGCCTTTGTTTTTCGCCTTAGCCTTGGTTCCCACAACAATTGACCACAAGAAAGTAATATGATAGATAGATATAAAACGAACAAACACAAACAAACATATGATCATAAGATTTCAAAGAAGAAAAATATGATTGTAGCACAATTACAAGAAAGTAGGTAAAGATAGATAAACCTAGATGAAGAATCCAAAGCTCTGATAGTCAAACCTATGATTTGTTTGGATTACTTAGAATGACCTATGATATGCAACTCTCATCAACCATATTCTTGATAGTGAAGACTATTCAATAAACTAATCCTAAGTAATTGACGCCATAGTGTAACTCTACAAGAATTTTAAAAGAGTTGTTTTAACAATCTCACATAACAGAACTGATGTGATTCCTTAGAATTGAAGTTTCTCATGTTAATGGATCAATTCCTTTGGATACCTTCCAAAAGATAAGTTCCCCAGAATTTCATCAATAAATTCAACTTTAGTATTAGATTAACCTTTGGAATTAATTATCCTTAACCAATCTAATGAATTTAAAGACAATTCTACACCCTAAACCAAGGTGAAGAAAGCCTCAAAGTAGTTTCGCAAGAACCTAGTTAGTTCATGAAGAAACCTTAACCAAAAGATCAATTTGATCATCTATGTTTTGCTTTCAAAGAGAAAGTTTGTTTTTGATTGATAAAAGAGTTGTATGAATTACTTAATAATGAAGTATTTCTAGTATTTCAATATTAATCTAACCTAATAATTCGTCGTTAAGGTCAAAAGACATAAAAAACTCCTTTAACCAAACAAAAATTACAATAAAAACAAATATCAAAAGTTGAGTTATTGTAGCAACCGATGCTGGATTGAGGGTCAGACAATGAGCAGGATAGCTTCTCTTTAGGACTGTTTTGGCATGGAAAATGGCAAGCGCCGACTGGGCCATTTCCCGAACATTTTTGTGCATCATTTTGGCTCCATTTCATCAATTTTTCATGTAGTTTTGATCCTTCTTCAAATTAAATGCAATCTTGACATGAAATGGAGCTTTCCAACCCTTCCATTGAAGCTTCATTACAAAACTTTGATGTCTCTTTGTTCTCATCAACTTTCTTCTCATTGAAGTTACCTTCTGGTTAAAAATTATTCTCCAAGTGTTTGTCAAGACTTTGTTTTCATCAAACCTAAACTCATTGAAAATGATCTTCAAATCAAGTTGTTCTTCATCCTTGAACATCAAAGTCTTCAAATCTTCTTCATATTTGAAATGTTGATCCTTTGAAGCATCAATCCTTCCTTGGTCTTCATCATTCCCTCCTTCTTTGATAAGATTTGTCCTTAAATCTTCAAAACTTGAAATGTAGATGTTATCTTTGTCGACAAATGTCCAAGTTTCAATTAAAACTGCTTTGGTCTCCATCATTATTTCCTTCTACGAAAAGATTCGTCCTCGAATTTTCAAGTCCTACAGGAAAAGGAGAATGACCATTAATATTGATTGAAGAAATATTCCAAGAATACTTAACAAGTGTCTCCATGGAAGTTGTAACATAAGAATGCCTTACCATTCCCTTCTTCCAAGGTGGTTGGTCTTTCCTTGATTGATATGTATTCCTTCTCATCAACAATATACTCATTGAAAGAAGTAGCATGTGAAAAGAATACTATCCATTTTAATTTCTAAAGAGAAAGAATGATGTCAATCATAACCGCCATTGGTCTATTGCTCCAACAAGCATTGAACAAAGGAAGTTCAAAGATAAAGTTCGTGCATGTTAAGCTCCAAAAATTCACAATTCTTGCAATAAAGTCACGAATCTTAAGTCCCATTGATTTATGACCCCATAAAGCATGGAATAAAAGAACCTCAAATATGGAATTTTCACACATTAAGCTCACGAACACTTCCTTTCCATAGCATTCACAAGTCTTCCATCAAAAACATCAAACACATGTATAAGATTAACAAGAAGATAACCACCACATATGTTAGAACCTTCATTATCATCAGATGGACAACTTTGTAGTCAATGCAATTTACGAATCTTTCCAAAATGTTTAACAAGTATTTATTGATGGCATAAACCATATACCATGTTAACATGTAACTCCACCAAATAAAGATCAAACACGTTTCATCCATGTTATATTCAAGATCTTGAAGTCTCACAACTTCCTTTAAGAACAAGTGGTCAACATGAAATGCTTCATCATGAAGTCTCAACAAAGAATGATACTTCAATTGCATAGAATTTCTCCTTCTACACACAATGAAGTACATTTCAAACAAGATAATCAATGATTTAGAATATTTCATGAGTATGCACATTACACTGTAAACAGAGCAATTGTCGACAAGAATGACAACATCAAAGATCCATAAAAATTGATCATCTAAAATAAACTTAGAAATTTTATTCATATAAATTCCAAGAATGTGTTTTCACAAGAATTCCAAGTCATTCAAAGCAAATGAAAGTGTATGAAAGATAATTCCATCAAGCTCAACTAAGAACAAGTTATACAAAGAATCCATAGGCGTCGACAAAGCATTCCCTTCAATTAAATCTTCAATATGACCATAGGATTCATTATATTCCACTTGTCTTGAATCATTAAGCACAAATACACAATCATGTTCATATTCACATTGTTTCTCATAAGATTCCTTGACAATTTTGAAATCCATGAAATTTCTAACAATACTCAAAGAAGTACCAGACAAGCTTTCTTTAGTCAAGCAATCATTATGTTCAAGACATGTAACAATAGCATCTTGCTTATATACATCATAAGATTTTCGACCATCATACCTCACCATATATAACATTCTTTCATTTTCCAACTTCAACTTCTTGTCGCCAAGTGTGGGTATGAGGGTGTACCATTGTAGCATCTAGCTCATCGTCACTTGTTCATTGCCATCTTTCTCCTTGATTGACTCTTTAAATTCTTGAAATTGTGGCAAACAAACACTAGAAGAAGAATAATTAGTGTTAAGATTAGAAATCAAAACTTCCTTGTATATCCTCTCCAAAGAACTATTATTCTCTCTTTCCTTTTCGAATGAACCCTCTTTCTCTTCACTTAAGTCTTCTCTTTCAATTTCTTTCTTGTCCTCAAGTTATTTTTCTTGCCTTATCTCTTTTACCTCATTGACTCTCTCTTCTTGTTCTTCCTCATTTTCTTGTTTCTCAAGACATTTTTCACCCTCACGTTTCTCATTTATAAACTCTTCTTTTTCTTCACTTGGAGTCTTTTCACTCTTAGCAATTGAAAGCCAATACAAGTCCTTAGCCCTTGAATTCCCATGATCTTCTATAAGTTTTAAGGTTTTGCCAACATGACTTCAATCTCAAGTTGGGTCACAATAATGTCCTCATTCCATCTTCAAGCTTGATTTGTTGAGCTTTGCAACCCTTGAATTTGATGGCATCCAATTACCTTCAATCAATGTTGAGAAGATCCTAGGATTTCATCATCCACCCTCATTTCAAAGAGATTCATCCTCGAAGCTCCTTGGATATCTTCAGTTTGTTTCTTCTTATTTTTTTCTCTAAAATTTCCATACTTTTATTGTTCAATGTGGTATTGATTCTTCAAGTTGTTTTGGATTATTAGAAAGTGGATTTTGTTATGAAAAATTTTTGTTTTGCCGAGTCTGTTCTGATTGAAAATTTTTTTGCAAATGGACTGGGAATCATATTTTTAAAGTTGACCGGTAGTTATTTAAATTTTAAAGAATTAATCTTAATTTTATCCAAATAAATCAAATATTTCCTTATTCCGTGGAAGTTTTGTATTGATCTTCATTGACATTTTTGTCTTTACTTTCTTAAATACGAAGACGTGATATGGATTTTAGGCTGTCCAAGTTGATATTGAACTTATTATTTGCTAACTACATTTTGTGGAGCTTACTTATAGATATTCGAATTATGTTTTTCTGATAAATATTCAAGTTTTTATATTTTTCCACTTTGAAAAAAAATTTTGTATATATTTGTAAATTGTAAAAATCAATGGGTGGATTTTTTTTTTAATGGTGGATGTATTTTACTTTTTATCGTGTGACTTTTGTATTATAGGTTATGTATGACAACTTTTAAATTTTATTTTGGCATATAGGAATTACAAAAATTATAATCTTATGAAAATAGCCTTAGAAAATTTTTAAAAAAATGATCTTTCATGACGGCTCTAGGCTATCATAATTAGTCACGATGGCTTGAAATTATTATCTTAAAATGACTGCTCAAACTATTACAAATAACATTTTATATGACAGACTTCTTAACTATTGACGTAATTTCTTGGAATTCAAGTTTCTCATATCAATGTCCCAACTCCTTGGATGCAATCACATAGCAAGTTCCCAAGACTTTAATCTAAGTTGTTTCATTGACCTATGTTATCTTGCAACATCAACTAAAGACTTGATTTTGGTAGACTAATCACACCCCAACCAAAAGTGTAAGAAGCCCTAACAATTGTCCAAGAACCCTAGAAGAGTTCTAAGTACAAACATTCATGGATGATCATGTTTGATCTTTCAAGAGTAAACTCTCAAACAGAAATATGTTTTTTTGTTCATAAGATTGTTAGATGTTTGGATTGCAAAACATGAATATTTATAGCAAAGACTCAACTAAACACTAATTAGGTTGTTCTAGGATGTTAATTACATAAAACACCCTTAAACTAAGCTAAAAAGACCATTAAAAATGAAAAAGAACAAAGCTTGAAGCTGATGGAATCACGATGTCCAGTGCTAGGTAGGTTTGCTCTGGTGCTCGATGCCCCTTTTCTCCTCTTGTCTGGCTCTAGGAATCGGGTTGGACTCAACGCTGGGATACCATTGGTTTGCAGCTGGGATGTCCTCCATTTTTGTCAGGTGCCAGCTGCAGTATGGTTGGCGCCAGATGGCCTTTCTCCTACTTAGTTTCTTAACTCTTTCGGCTCCATTTCGTTAAGCTTTCATATAGTCTTGAATTCCTCTCATCTTGGTTACATTCTTGACATGAAATGGAGCTTTCCAACCATTCCATTGATGTTGCATTCCAAAGCTTTAGTTCAACTTGATTTTCATCAAACTTACTCTCATAAAAGATGATCTTCAAATCAAGTTGTTCTTCATGCTTGAACACCAATGTCTTCAAGCCTTCTTCATACTTGAAATGTTGATCCTCTGAAGTGTCATTCCTTCTTTGATTCCCATCATTACCTTCTCCTTTGAAAAGATTTGTCCTCAAATCTTCAAGTCAACTTGATTTTGGAATGCCATGGAACTCTACAAATCGGTAAAGGCGTACAAAAACCATGTGGTTTGAGAGTAGATTTGGATTTTCCTACGAGCAATGCATGCTTCACAAACTCTAGTAACATCCTTCCTCATATGTGGCTAATAGAAATATTCTTTCAAAATAGCTAAAGTTTTGTTATTCCAGAATGTGCCATAAGTCCACCCCATGACTTTCCATAACTAGCAATTTTCTCAAAGACCATTTTGGAATACACAACTTATCTTCTTTAAAGAAATAGTCATCATGCAAATAGAAATTGTCACAAGCAATATGTCACTTCTTAAAATCACCATCATCCATATACCACCCTTTTATGAACTCAAACCTAAGCAATTTAGCTTCAAGAGTAGATAGCAAATTGTACCTTCTACAGAGTACATCCTCCACCACAATTTCTTTACCTTGTTTGTATTTGATGACATAGGGAAACATCTCTATGAATTCCATCCATTTAAAACGCCTCTTGCTCAGCTTTTGTTGTTCTTTGAGATCCTTTAAAGATTCATGGTTGGTATGGATGACAAATTCTTTAACGCACAAGTAGTGTTGTAAAGACCTAACCAAAGTAAACAATTCAATGTCATATGTAGAGTAATTCAAAGATGGACCACTTAATTTTTTTCTAAAGTGTGCTATTGGTTTGCCTTCTTGCATTAAAATTGCTACTATTCCCAACCCCGAAGAATTGCATTCAATTTAAAAAACTTTTGCAAAATCAGGTAGAGAAAGGATAGGGGCACCAGCTAACTTGGACTTCAACATTTGAAAAGCCTTTTCTTGTTCTTTTCCCCAATTAAACTTAACTTTTACCTTGATAATATCAATAAGATTTGTTGCAATAGTACTATAGTTAGGCACAAACCTTCTATAGAATAATGTCAACTCGTGAAAACTTCGTACCTCACTTACATTTTTAGGTGTTGGCCAATCCTTGATTGCTTTAGCTTTCTCCTCATCAACGTGAATTCCATTAGAAGAAACATTATAACCAAGAAAAATCAGTTTTTGCAAACAAAAGAAACACATTTTCAAGTTGGCATAATTTTTCACTTCTAAGGATTTCAAACACACTTCTCAAATGTTCAACATGATCTTCCAAGCATTTGCTATAAACAAAGATGTCATCAAAAAACACCACTACAAACTTGCCAATACAATTCCTAAGAATGTGATTCATTAAACTCATAAAAGTGCTTGGTGCATTTGTGAGTCCAAAGGGCTGACCATCCATTCATAAAGACCATGTTTTGTTTTGAAGCGGTTTTCCACTCATCTCCTTCCTTCATTCTAATTTGGTGGTAACTACTTTTCAAGTCAATTTTGGTAAAACATACACTTCCAAATTCATCAAGCATGTCATCCAATCCATGTATAGGGCAGCCATACTTTACCGTTATCTTATTGATAGCTAGACAATAAACACGCATGTGCCACGTCATATATTTCTTTGGCACCAGAAGCACAAGGACTGGACATGGACTTAAGCTTGCACTCACAAAACCTTTCTTTATGAGTTTCTCCACTTGACGTTTTAGCTCTTTTGTCTCTTTTGGGCTTGTTTGATAAGCAACCTTATTCAAGAGAGGTGCACCTGGAATGAAATCAATTTGGTGCTCAATTCCACAAATGGGTGGTAACTCCTTATGAAGATCTTCGGAAAATATTTCCTCAAATTAGTACAAAAGAGAGTCAATAGCCGATGTGATCATGAAAGGAAACCATCTTCATCAACCAATTACACACCAATTGAAAACTTACCCAAGATTTCATCATAGGTCATGGTTGTTTCATTGACCGATATTGTCTTCCAACATCAACTGATGACTTAGATTTGGTAGACTAATCACACCCCAACCAAAGTGTAGCGAAGTAATTTAAGATTTGTCCAAGAACTATAGAAGAGCTCTAAGATTAAACCCACAAGTAGATCATGTTTGATCTTTCAATTTGGAGTTTTCAAGAGAGAAAGTTGTTTTTTATTCAAAGAAATAATGCCCTTGAAAATACATAATAAGGAAGTATTTATAGCTAAAAGGCTAATCAACCCTATATAATTAATAATCAAAATGCAAAATACATAAAATTCCTTATTAGAAGTCAAAAGGATCAAAGAAACACTTAAAAATGCAATTAAAAAGTGTTTGGTCGGAAGAGCATCCGGCACCATACACAGGGTTGGACACAACACCGGACTGCTTCTGGAATTCAACCATTTTGCCACCACAAGCTGCCTTGTGCCAGACAGCCCCCTTTTTTCAGCCGTATGGTTTTCCAAGCTTCCCTTCTTCTTCAAGTTTCCTTCAAATGTTTTTCCAAAGACTTCTTGGGCAAGTTTATGACTAGCAAATGCATCTTTAGCTTCACAAAAGTTTTGAACCTTGATCACATTCAAACATCTACTGGATTCTAATTCTTCTTCAAGTGACGTATTCTCAATTATAGCATCAAAGTCTATCAAATCTTCCCATGTTTGCACAAACGACACCAATGCTTGTCTAAATTTTAAAGCTCTTGATCTTGTAACAGGTCCACTAGGTACCTTTGGAGTCAGATCACTCTCATTCCCCCTCTCCTCAAAAGTAGAAAGATCAGTGACATTGAAAGTAGGACTCACTTGATACACACCTTGAACATTCACTCTGTAAGCATTGTCATTGACTTTCTCCATAATTTCGAAAGGACCATCTCCCCTACTATCAAGTTTGGTTTTTCTTGCTTGTGGAAACCTTTCTTTTCTCAAATGCATCCAAATCCAATCTCCAACGGCACACCTATTAGTAGAAGAATGTACACACCTATTATAAGCTAATTCAATGAATGGCAAACATTCTTCCCAGGGTTTGAAATTCTTCTTTATCATAGACCTCAACAAAGTCCCCAATGTTCTATTGACTACTTCCATTTGACCATCTGTTTGTGGGTGACAAGTGGTTGAAAACAACAATTTGGTGCCCAATTTTCCCCAAAAACCTTTCCAAATGTAGCTAAGAAACTTGGTATCTTTGTCACTAACAATAAGTCTTGGGACACCATGCAATCTCACAACTTCTTTGAAAAATAAATCATCTATTTGTTTAGCATCATCAATTTTGGAGCAAGCAATGTGATAGGGACCAAGGAGCTTTGATTGAAACAACTTAGAAATATGCTTACCAAGATAAAGTTCATATTTCAAGACTTGTAGATTTGAGGACAAATCTTTTAAGGAGAGGGGGAATAAAGGTGATGCATGCCTAAAAATACCAAGTGGACCTATTACAAGATCAAGGGCTTCAAAGTTAAGACAAGCATTGATGATTTTTATTCAAGGAAGAGAGGAATTAATTGATTTTGATGCCATTTTTCA
>JAWZTD010055408.1:0-10243 GCA_035221335.1 Echites panduratus | reverse complement strand
AATTCTTTGTCTAGACTCTCTAAGCATTATTAAAACAAGAATATCTATACTTAATTTGTATAGAGGTTTTAGAGCAACTTGTACTAATCTAATATGCAAATTTCTATATTTCTTTCTATGATGTAAGATAGCATTTTTAGAAAGTAAATATACAGTTTGACATTCATTTTGCACAGATATAGTTTGTTCATTTGCACAGATATAGCATAATCACATAGAAAATCAAATGTTCCTTTCTAATAAAACATATTAATTGACATTTTAGGAATATTCCAATTCCGCAAATCTTGTTCTATTTTTGAAATATTTATTTCAGTAGTTTCAATATCATTTTCCTCAGCATTCATAGCAGAAGAAACTTCTAATTATTTTATCTTAAATAAGTTCAAAACTTTTGACATACTATTAAATCTTAAAATTTCTGACAAGTTATGAAGTTCTGCCAAGCTTTGACCAGGACCACCTCTTGTGCTCTTCTGGCTGGGCCGACCAAAGGATTTTCTTTAGCTGACCAACGTTGAATAGCATGATAAAACTCCAGAATAGGTAAGGATTTTCAAAAAATAATAGAGGCATTTGTCTTGAATATGCTAAGAAAGAATTGATTAGGATATTTCTTGGCTCTGATATCAAAATAGACAGGATCATAAATTTGGACAGATTGATTTATATAAATATATATATATATTCCAGAAATGCTATTATAGGCAACGGAGCTCAAATTATTTTTTAGTTTCATTTAAGTTTATAACGGTCAAAGTTAACGGTCAATTATCTTTTTTTTAAATAATAATAAAAATTAATCAAGTACCCATAGAGTTTAGTTTATCTTTTTAGGATTTAGTTTATAAAATTTTTTTTTAAAAATTTTTTTTATAGAACAATTTTTTTTCTAAAAAAAAAGACAATTGACCGTTAACTTTGACCGTTAGAAACTTAACAGAAGCTCAAATTAATTTGAGCTTTATAGCCCATAATAGCATCTCCCATATATATATACATATATTACAGTTTACTTTATTATTTTATAGAAGATAAAAAGATTTAAATTATAGTTTTCTGTGTAATCTGTAAATGATATAGATAGATATAAGTATAGATATAGATTAAGTATTTAATATAATATTATTATATTGAGTGTAAACCTTGATATAATTCAATTTTTTTAGAAGGCAAATGAGTTTTAATTCAAATAATTTTTTTGGTTATTAATATTTTTATTAACGAATTGAAGATTTTGAGTTTTTCTAGCCAATTTCTTAATAATCATATTAATTTATTAACTAATGAAGTATTGCTACTTATCACAAAGTTAGTAAAGTTTAACTTAATAAGGATAAATTAAAATGTGTTTAATATATAACATCACCACCACTGCCGCCGCCACAACAACAACAACAATAATATATGGTAATTTTGAAAGTTTTACAAGAAAATTAAACAATAAATATCAATACCTCATATTATTTTCTCAGCAGCTTCTTCAATAAGCACAAAAATTGGGATGAAAATAACCCTGACACCAAAGGAAGAAATGAACATGTTTGTGTAATTCAATCTAGAGGAGGAAGTCCCTTCAAATTTCTTACATATTCAAGATAGGATAAAATTCAAAGTACTTATAAAAAATCTATATATTCCTTCGATGTTGAAATATTTAAAATATTCCTAAGCATTAAACTGGATTAAACCAGCATCTGCCATGAGCAAATTTGTTATTATGACTATATATTTAGATCTTCAATAAAAAAAAAACAAAAATCAAAATACGAATATAATTTTATTTTTACAAACTAAAATTTGTATGTATAAACTTGCATGAACTTACTTGTTGGATGTGAAGACAAAAGTCTACTTCTGGGAATAGAACTTCTTTTTCGAGATAGAGAGAAAATGAACATTTGATTTTTTATAAAATTTTTATTTAAAGAACTTTTTTGTTAAAAAAGATTATTTAACTAAAATTAGTTGATTAGTTGGTGTGGTTAATAGAGAGGTTTTTAAGTTTAGAAGTTTGCTTTATATATACTTCTTTCGTTAATAAAAATAGACATGTGCTTTCCCTTGTTATATCATTCTTAAATAGTTATGATTTCGTAACAGTAAAAACTAAACAAACACATTAAGAGCAAATCAAAGTCAGTATAAACTAAAATATGGAGGATTTTAAGGAAAAGAAGAGATAATTTCTAAAACATGGAGGATATTATGGAAAAAGGGGATACAATTACTCAAACATGGAAGATATTAAGGAAAATGGAATATAGATACAAATCGTTTAAAAGGGTGGATACAAACTATCTTGAAATCCATCTTACAATCTTGAGAGGTCATATTGATTCTTGAGAGGTTTCTTAGTCAAGACTGAAGACATACAATTCAAGATTGATTTACCAAAAAGTCTCGAAGAGAAGAAGATTATTTTCCTCATTGCAAATTTCTTTTTATCTTTTCTTTGGTTATTAATCATGTCTTGTGAGTAGTTTTCTTTTGTTAACATGTTAATAAATATCCCTAATTTGACGTTGATGATGTCCTCATGTTTAATGCAATTTAATTGATTAAATCTATTGATCATTGATACTTAGGTTTATATGATTAAATTAGGGATTTTATTTTTTCCTAGGAGAAATCGATCTAATTAAAGGATAAGGATTTGAGCGCTAAGCCAAATTCTAAAATCAACTATTAAATTGTTTTAATTAATCTATGATTAACCCAATAGTAATTGACTTACGGATTGTTTCTTGTTAACAATTTTTCTCATCTATATTCTTAACTTATATTTTTAGATTTGCTTTTAATTCCTTTTCACAAAAATTTTCCAAAAATCAATTTTCGTTACTAGTTGATTGGATTTTTATTAAATTTGAATTTAATTCCATGTGATTTCGACCCTAGTTGCCCTATTTGCATACTTTGATAACTAGATTTAATTTTGCATGTGTTGTGACGAGCACATTCAAGAATTTATGAAAATAACTTTTTTTAATTTAATGAATGTGAAATTAATTTATATTAGTTAATGTAATTTTAAAATCAGCATAATTTAATCAAGTGAACGTGATAATTATTGAATGCAACTGAATAATATTCTAACTCATGCTTTATTACACATATCTAAGTATGTTTATTCTTATGTTGTATATCAATTGTATTTTTTTATGTGTTACGTTTTGAATTTTATTTTTTTTAATTATATAATATTAATTATTCCGAATCATTTTTTCAAAAATAAGAAAGGATAAAAATATGAAGAGATTGATTTTATATATATATATATATATATATAAATAAGAAGAAAAAGAAGAAGAAGAATTTACTTGATTTATCTTTCAATATTTACTTTACATTTTATTTTATTATTTTAACGAAGATAAAAAGATTTACTTTATGATTTTCTAGGTAATCTTTAAATGATATAGATAGATATAAATATAGATATAGATCAATTATTTAATATAATATTATTATATTGAGTGTAACCTCGATAAAAGAAACCTCTCTTAAATACTACTACTATTAATTATTATTATTAAAATTTTCTGTTTTATGGCATTATTAAAATTATTCAAAATCACTCTTTCCAAATATGAAAAGGGTAAAAATATGAAGTGTTTTCCAAATATAAATATAAAAGAATTAACTTGATTTATCTTTTGTATTTTTAGTTTATAGTATATTTTTAATTATCAAATTTGATAGAGACACTTGGCGCCTTCTCACATTATGACCCCCTTTTTTAATATATAGACTTAGACATTCATGAGTCCAAAATGGAGAATATTGTTGAATTTAGTCTCCAAAATAAATATTTATCATTGATGATTTTTTTCTTTAAATTTTATTTTCAAATATTTTTATTCCCTAAAATGATCTTGGTAAATTTGACAAATTCGGAAAAAAACAAATGTGATAAAATTTTTACAAATTCGGATGATTTGTTTTTTTATTATTATTGTTTTATATGCTTTTTTTCAATGTTTTAGATACTATTTATTTTGTATGGTTTTGATGAGAGGTTGTAATTATATTTCTATCAAATGAGAAAGAGAAATGAATGACAAAAATATGATTTTCTTAAAAAAATAAATTCAGGGAATCCTTTAATATTTATTTTATTTTCCATGTGGAAATTTATTAAAAGTTTATTTTATTATATTTATAATTTTTATTCCTTATATTTTTTAAAAATTTAAGGAATTTGGGGAATTTGAAGAGTCCACTTATGAAGTTTGTACATTCATTGATTTTTTCAGAATTGAAAATATTTTAAAAAGATAAAATTAAAAATCATTCATTATATATATAAATATTTATATTTTTTAATCTCATATTATATATTTTTAGGTAATTCTAATAAAAAAAATGTCAAATATCTGAGAATTTAGAGTAGTGAAAATTTGTAATTTTTTATAGTTTTTAAAATTGGCCTTGTTCGTGGGAAAGAGGATTTATTATTGGAACTTACATGATTCCTGAAATTTGGGGGGTGTGGGGGAATCTTTTATATTTATATATATACTCTCCTTCTATTCTTTTTTATCTTTCACTTTAGTAAAATAGGTTTATTCCAAGTTAGGTTATATATTGTGTCATTTATATTCAATAAAAATTAGGTTATATTATGAACTCCATATATACATTTTGAGGTGCCTTTCAACATTAGACTCTTGTACCGGTGGAAGAGCAATCTTAAGGTTGTGGAGGAATAGGATAATGATTATTTCCTGGCATTGAAGAGAAGTGCTTTCCCGTAAAAACAAAAATAATAATATTAGGTTATATCATTCTTAAATTGTTCTGATTTCATAACCGTAAAAACAACAAAAATAAAAATAACAAATTAATAGCAAATCAACTTATTTTATGGTTAAATTAAGAACTTGGCCAATTATTTTGTGAAACTTCCTCTTCACACACGACAAATTATTTTATGAATGAGTGGCTTCAAATTTAATGGAAGTAATTAAAGCAGATGTACTGATAAGATGTTTCATTACCAATGCAAAATCATACATATCGTAATCTATTATGTGTATCTATCTAACACAAGTGTTGCCTTAATTTGTACTACCTACCACAGGTTTTCCAGACCACCAGAGATCTTGTTTGAGTGAAGATCTAGGCGATATAGTTTAGAAAGATTCGGTAGTTCTGTTGGAATTGCTGAGTGGAAGTCATTGGATGATAAATCCAGATCTTGAAGACTGGTCATGTTTCCTATCCACTTTGGCAATTCTCCAGACAATTCATTGTCCGATAGATCAAGTGTTTCTATCTTGTATGGAGCCAACCAGTTCGGCAGCTGTCCCCTCAACGTGGTAAATGACAGATCTATGTATTCCAAATTCTGAAGTTCAGCCATCTGTGGAGGAATTGGGCCGCTGATTTGGTTTCTTGACAAATTTAGATCTTGAAGATTGGTCATGTTTCCTATCCACTTTGGAATTTCTCCCTTCAATTCATTGCCTGATAGTTGAAGAATTTCTGTTGCGGAAGAAGCCAACCATTTCGGTAGCTGTCCCTTCAACCCTGTTCCTTCTAAACGTATAATTCTTAGACTCTTCAATTCCTGGAACCAATTTGGTATGCTGACTAACCCAAGAGGATTAAATGACAAATCTATGCTTCTCAAATTCTGAAGTTTAGCAATCTGTGGAGGAATTGGGCCACTAATTTGGTTTCCTGGCAAATATAGATCTTCTAGGCTCTGCAGATTCTTGAAGCTTGTCGGGATGGTTCCGGTGAGGTCGTTGTTTCCCAATTCGAGCCATGTCAACAGTCGAAGTTTGCCAATTGTTTCGGGTATGCTACTGCTGAGATTGTTTTCTGATAAATCACAAAATGTCAATGAACTGAGATTACCAATAGATGTGGGAATACTACCGCTCAAATTATTTTGAAAAATATCAAGACATTCCAATGCCTGGAGCTCTCCTATGCTTTCAGGAATGCTGCCAGACAAGTAGTTAAAATTAATTTTCAGATCAATCAAGGATACCAGTTTGCCAATGGAATCGGACCAGAGATTTGATTAGAGGACAGATCAAGTACTTCAAGTGAAGTTAAAGATTCCAAAATCGACCAAGGGATACTTGATAAGTGATTGGAAGAGAGATCGAGTTCCTTCAGTTGTTTTAGATTTCGAAAGGTAAGAGGTATAAACAAAAGAAAATACTCATATGTGAACAATCTCAACAAGCTTGGAAGAATATGGAAGAAAGTCATCACATAAATGAAACGGGAATGGATGAAGGTAGAGGTGAAGCCTATTTCAACATAGATCAGACCTTTAGG
This sequence comes from Echites panduratus, assembly GCA_035221335.1. Classification (NCBI taxonomy): domain Eukaryota; kingdom Viridiplantae; phylum Streptophyta; class Magnoliopsida; order Gentianales; family Apocynaceae; genus Echites; species Echites panduratus. The sequence continues at coordinate 3,943 of JAWZTD010055408.1, read as the reverse complement.
CAGACAGTCCAGGATGTTTTGGGGATCTCAGAAGATGACAGTTTGTTCCATGAATATTTAGAAAATGATTTTGAAGTGGAACACATAAATGACCTTGAAGATTCAAAAAATGATTTTGAAATGGAACCCACAGATGATCATTCTTTAGAAGATGGTCCAAAAACAGGTATGAGATTTCCCAACATTGATGCCTTGTACCGCTTCTACAAAAAACATGTAATGTTTAAAGGATTTTGTGTGCTTAAAAGACCGGTTTCCAAAAATGGTGGAGAATTTCCTAAGTATATCCTTCTTAGTTGTGACAAATCTAGGAAAGCATACTGTAGAAGCTATAGTAAAAGGACTAACTGTCCTGCTAGAGTAAATGCTGCTTTAGATGATGGTGGCATGTGGTGTGTTACAAAGGTGATACATGAACATTCTCATGAACTGTGCCCCTCTATGTCAAGGTTAATGGTTGGTCATAGGAATATGGACAATTCATTGAAGAGAAATCTTGAGGCTAATGACAAAGCTAGTTTAAAAATTAGTAAAAGCATTAGATTGACGGAGGTACAATCAGGGGGACCAGAGAACATGGGTTGTTCATCTAAGGACTGTAGAAATTTTGTTGATAAAAGTAGAAGGTTGAGACTTAACGAAGGAGATGCCGAATCAATTAACAAGTTTTTTTGTGACATGCCGAATCTTTTGATTCTCCTTATAGGTCTTGGAAGAATTCATATTCGGTGATCCAGTCAAAATATTATCCTCCACCATCCATTATATTTTGACTACATCTTTTGGTGCCCTACATTCCGTATCCTAAAATCTCCTTCTGCTTTACTTTCACATGCAAACACCCATGGACCCTTAAGGAAAAATCCCAAGCAATAAAGATACAACTGAAAAGCAAAAATCGGCTAAAAGTCCATGCTGCTTAGAATAGTCTTTCTATCCCCATGCCATTGCAAGCATCTAAATCCAAGCCTTTGGCACCAACATAGTTTCCGGATAAGTCTAAGAATATCACACATAGTGTTTCAAAAGATTCTAATGATTCATCTAGTGATTCAGGTTCACCAGATCCATTGATTCACAAGTTTGATCACGAAGTGCATAATATTGAGGCTGCAGATGATTATGCATACTTCTGCAAGCATAACGAGGATATTAAAAAATTTCCTAGCCAGAAAAGCAAGAAAAATTAAGCAACTTGAAGAATTTGAAGAAAGAGAAAAACAAGAAAAAAAAACGAAGATGACAAAAGAAAAGGATTGATAAAGAAGTATCCATGAACTAGGTACCCTTGCCAAAAAGTAAAAAACAGGTTCCAGTTTATATTCAGCAAACTCTGTATCCTCAGGGTATCCCATCAATCATGCAAAAACACCTAATCATGGATCATGTTGCTCCACAGCCATATCATGTGATTCCTTCTTTTTATTAATCCAATCATTAGGCTAATTATTATGTGTTTAGACCAAACGTCTATGTGATTGAACAGGTTTCTGAATCAGATCCGAAGGTAAAGAAAGAAATACAGGACTTACAATCGATGGTAGCTTATCTCAAGAGTCAAATGGGCAAATAACTTCTTGGAATTTGCTAGAGAAAATTCACTTTCTGAGGAATATCAAAAGGTCAATTTCCCCAAACATTCAAACCAACTGCAATGGAGAAGTACAAAGGAACTATAGATCTAAAATCTCATTTAACGACATACACTACATTGATGGCTATGCAAAAAGCCAATGACATGGCATTATGTATATGTTTTGGCAAAACTTTGACTGCTAAGGCTCTTGAATGGTATACCAATCTTCTTGCTAATTCAATCTCTTCATTTACGCAATTAGGAAATACAAGTTCTTGCAAAACTTTCAAGCAAGACATAACAGCCATTTTGCATTTCCCTTAGTCTTACAATCACATCAAACCTATTCACATTACAAAACACCTCAATTTCCAGATCCAACTATACATATAAGACTCCCACTTACAATTTTATTTGTCCAAAAGTAAAATAGACTTACCCATCCTAGTAATTTGTATAAGTCAAATTTATCTATGAGAATGCTTATAGTGTATAAGTATACTAATCTTTTTTATTATTTTTTTATGAGAACGCCTAGAGCATATAAATACACTAATCCTGTTTATTCTATATTTTTTATGTTAACGCTTATATTGTATAAATAAACTAATCCTAAGTAATATATAAATTAGCTAATACTAATATTTTGTATAGAATAAAAAATACTGCATTGATCCCACATTGGATTTAATACAAAGGAGCCCTTAATTCCACTGATTATAAAATGACTTATATCTAATGTAAAAGGCATCTTCTCTCTTTTCTCTCTCTTCCTACTTTTTGGTATTCGTATTTGATTTTCTAAGATTCTTTTAGGAGTTACCCCCTTCAGTGAGTCTTTTTTCCTTGTAGGTCCTTGAAAGAATTCATAATTCGTGATATAGTCGAGATCCTGCCCTCCACCGTCCATTATATTTTGACAGAATCCTTCTAAAACAAGGACAAAAATATTCAACTTCTCATTAAAATAACTAGCATAATACTGGGAAAATGCTTGAAAGCTAAGTCTCACTTGTCGTCACCCATTCAAATTAATATTAATGTATTTTCTTAAAATTTAAAGTTAAAAGAATACTTATATTTCCTTCTTTTTTCTTATATTATCTATTTTTTGAAAGAGTTTTGTATATATATACACTAAATAGTAGTATTAACTAATATTTTAAGTCATAATTAATTATTTTTATTTAAAAAACTGAAAGAAAACAAGGTATCTTTAAGAGAAAATTTTGTATTTTTAACCAAAATTAATTTTTTTTATAAAATCTTTTATATTTATATACATTACCTTTTAGAAGATAGAAAATAATAGTTTTAATTTAATGTATATGTAATCAATTAATTTTATATTAGTTAATGTAATTTTAAAACCCATATAATTTAATTAAGTGAATACCGTTGAATAGCTCATGATTAATTATAGATATTATCAATTTAGTCATTGAACTTTTATTTATTTTCATTAAACTTATAAGTACGTCAATTTAACCATTTTTCTTTATGATATTGATTAATTTAACCATTACATTACAGTCTAGCTAATTAAGAAGGGTGAGCGAAATTACTTTATGCTGAAAAGCTGACATATATTATCCACATCAAAATTTATCCATGTCATATATAAAAATATCCACGTCACGCAACAACACCTGATCATGGATCATGTTGCTCCACAACCATATCATGTGATCCTTCTGTCTATCAATCGAATCATTTAGCTAATTATCATGTGTTCGGATCAAACATCTCGTTGATTGAACAGGTTTCTGAAACAGATCCAGAGATAAAGAAAGAAATATAGGCTTTACAAGCAAAGACAAGTATAAAGGAACTATCACTACAAGAAAATTGACTATATACGGCCGTCGTATATAGTGGAAAGGCCGCCGCAAAAGCTTTATACGACGGTTTTTGGGCCGTTGCGAATACTGGCGTGGCAAAAAAAATTCGACGAAGAAATGACCGTCGTATATAGTATATACGACGACATAAACTACGGTCTAAATTTGGCATCGCAAAAAAATCTTTTATACGACAATCATGTACTTAACTTATATACAACGGCTCAGAGGCCGTCGCATATACTTAAATTATATACAACGGCTCTAAGCTGCCGTAATTGATGTGTTTATATTTTTTTTATTCAAAATAAATTTAAAATATTAATTAGGTCATTCTATATTAAGAGCTGCCGTAATAGATGTTTGTACAATTTTTTAAAAAAATAGAATAAGAATTTATTCAAAATAGTTCTAGTTGAAAATAAAAAATTAAAAGATTACAATAGTAAATATACATCACTTTCATCTCCAACAAAAATATAAAATTTTTAAACTATCAAATTAATATCACCAAATTAACAAAAAA